>AWOL01S0043641.1:25319-39879 GCA_000715115.1 Nicotiana otophora
CCCCATCATGTCGGGTCAAAATTGAGTATTGTGTCAATATCTTTGCCCGAAGACTCTTACATCATCTCTTGTCAAAGAGGGGCAGCTGTTGAAAGTCAATTTTGACCCTCCGTATTTAAAAATTAATTATGTATGCTTCCTAGTTAAAAATGATAAATTAGTATTTTGCACATTATTTAGCTTTAATCCAATTTATTGATAATTATCCCTATTTTCACAAAATATAGAAATTTTCATCGTTTTATTGCAATTGGTTAAATACTACCATTTTCGTGTATTTTCTAAATTTTAAGAACTTTATTGATAATTGTCCTAGTTTTCAAATATCAGGATATTCTATCAATTTATTGTCTTTTCAAAAAATATATATATAATAATTACTACGACACAATTGTAGTAGTTATGTTTTCAAATAAATGCTATACGATTTTCCAATTAAATAAATATTTTACTAATTTATAACAAAGTATATTAATTATATGGAAGATAATATAATTAATTTTAAAATACGGATCAAGTCCGGTCAAATTCAATATTTCGTCAATATTTGACGCGACAAGACATTGACGCGACATGACATTGAGATGGCATGACATCTGACGTGACTCAACAAGTGATGTGACATTACATCTTTTTGTTTATGACCACATATTTTAATTTAACATTGTCTTTTATTTTCAATTTAATAAGGACCACATATTTCCACACCCTCCCGCAAGATATCTTACACCATACACCACACACATCAGAGTTTTAAGGCATCAGCCACAAACCCTAAGGAGGGTCTCTCTTTTTTTATCTCTCAAGTTGAGAGAGACAGCCATCAGCTCTCTCCAAACTCTCTCTCGCCTCTCTTAAAATGGAGGTTGTCGCCTCCTGTCCCTGATCTTCCCTCGCCGGCAAGATCCTTTGGAGACCCCACTACCTCGTCGTCCTCCTTCACTCCTCACGCTATTTTTGTCGTCACTGTCGGAGGTGATGACCGGCCAGGCGGAGACGTCGTTACTGTTGTACCCTTGTCCCTCGACGAGACCCGCCGGAAAGACGAGATCCACTCTCTCATCACCATATCACATCGAACGACTTGGTGTTATTGCTGCCTTGTTCCGGTGACCCTCCATTAAATCCGGAGACTCTCTTTCTTCTCTTCCTTTTACTATTTTTGGGCCTTTGATATTATGAAAAGACAGATCTAAAAATAGTTTGTTTGTTGACCGGATTTTGGCCGAAAAATCTTTTGTTCGACTGTTATGACGTCTTGTTTATGCTATTTGGTTGGATCGTTCTCGATATTGTTGGCCCGTATTTATACCTACTAGTTTATATGTTTAAGTCAACTCTGTTTCGTCTGATGCTTTGCATTCTTGGTTTGGAAACATTTGGTTACTGTTGGATATTTACTGCTTTGGCTTTGAAATTTTCGAACATTTATGTGTAAACTTGGCACTGTTTTGATACTGATTCACTCACTTTTTTGTGTTGGACATGTACTGGTGTTGACGCAATACTACACAGTTGGATGGTTTTGACGGTGAACGAATGTTACACTAGTTTGGATATATTATACCGAACAAGGTCGATGAGAAAATAACATTCAAGTTATTGAGGCCACATCGCCCCGTATGACCCTTCGGATTGGGCCCTATAATAACGAGGTGATGATGATAAACATCAAAAAAAACAAAAAGACGAGGATGCGATGAACCAATAAAACCTTCGGAAGGCAACACGATTAGCTACCGTAGTCGCAACCAAGGTGGTTTACGTCCTCATGTCTAGACGGATATCGGATATTACGCATATTTAAGCCTCCTATATTATCTTTTAAACTATTTTCCAAAGCTATTTCTTAAAAACAAGTTCCCAAAAATATTTTCAAACTATTTTCAAAAACAATTTTTTCAAAAAATATTTTTTAAATAAAATCATTTCAAAAATAAATTAGTTTATTGTTTAAGTTATATCTTACTAGCAATTTTACTTCTCTTATCTTGCGAGGTACCATCATACGGTCATTTTTGGAAGGCGATGTTTGGAGAAAAATCAAGGATAAACCCCTTCAAATGCCCCGCATCGTACCTCTCGTTCTCGGATGTACTCAAACATAAAATATAGTAAAGCCATAGACAGATATTGTGCTTGATTATTTTCTTTTATATTATCTATTTGCTAAACACTTAGGGTGAATCGCATATAGTTAATAATTGGATTAAAATTGTGATGTTGTATGTTAGATAAATTCAGGAAGTTTGTGCATATATCTAGGTTAATGAATATGTATTATGGTATGATTAGTTTAGTTAGGTGTATGCTTAGCTAATTAAATTAGTCATGTTCGTAGATAATGGTATGATATAATCCTTTCCTAAAGTGAATGGTACATACGAGTATGTTTAGCTAAACCCCAAAAAAAATAACTCAATCATTTAGGTACTTTATTATAATTAAAGTAAGCACATAATACTTGGGATTGTAAACATACTTTTGTTATAATCAAATCAAATAACTAGACTCGTGCATCTTGTTAACCAAATTAGATATATATTTGTGAAAAAGCTTATCTGGATTTGTGTGGTTTTTCCTGAAAGTATTTTGGTTGTTATACTTTTTACTACATTCTTATACTCAAGCTAAATTATAAATGGTTTTTCGTTTTCATTGTTCTAGACATAAAGAGTTTGTTCTCAATCTTTGTGTGTATTCTCTTTATTCAAAATTATTGAGTAGGGTACATTTCCCGAATCTCTTTATGTTATTTGGGAATAATTTAGCTATTCTTTTGAAATTAATATTCTTGCATTTATTCTTTGCCATTTGTTTGTTTCGGAAGACTAGCGTTGTGTTATATATATATATATATATATATATATAAAAACTCATTTTTTGTGAATGATACTTTCCATATGTATTTTGATGACTTTTGTTTTGTTTAATATTCCTATTTGTTGACTAATACTTTGAAATCATTAGTTATTCATATTGTATATTCTAAGATAGTTCTTTCCCATCTTTATCCATTACTTTAAATAAGTTTTCTTTATATTTTATCCATTTATTCAAAACAATTGACCTTTAGGTGCTAATCAAATCTTTTCAAGTTTGTTCTCATGATTAAAATTCATTTAGTTAATTTATAAATACTTTACCCGTTGCTACATGTTTGGTACATTTATTGAATCATCAAAAGACATAATTCCCATATACTTTCATTATTTATATGCATCCCATTACATAGATATTTGTGTTTGGGCATGTGATATTTACATTCAATTACTCTTCATTTCAAATCACTTTTTTTTTATAATTCTTGTAAATATTGAATCATTTTTTCTTACTCTATTTATTATATAAAACTATTTGAAGATAATTGTTCTCCCACTTTTGGCCAATCACTTTAAAGGCAAGTTTCCTTTTCTTACACTTTAGCCTCTCACTCAAAATAATTTACCCTTAAACATAACATGCATTCTATAAGTGCAATTCCTTTCATATTATTTAACTTTTGCTAAAATACCATTCTTTAATATCCTTTTTATACATTCATATACTACATTTTGTTGCGCATATATTTTGTCAAATACTTTGTTATTCTTATCTAGAACTCACTTTATATTTGGCTTATATTTTAGAATACGATTCTCTTGTCCACTTTATATATATTTCATACCAGTCAATGTATCTTAATCATTTCATTTCAAAAATACCAAAAATACTTGTATATTTCATCCGCACATAATTCATTACATATTTAATATCATTATTGTTCGTTCTAGTACACTTTAATCATTCTTTTATTCTTTGCAATAGTTGTGAGTATTTGTTAATCATTCTTGTGAACCTTCTCTCATTTATTTGATTAAGTCTGCAGGAACCACATTTTGTGGATCTTGAGTGATGCCTAACACCTTCCCTTCGAGATAACTTGAACCCTTACCTAGAATATCAGCGGTTTCGCAGACCATAATCAAATGTACATTACATAGTGTATTATAGGTGTTCTAGTATACCTTAAATACTAGGTGGCGACTCTAAACTTTAATTAACCTTGTAGAGTACTATAAGTTATAGTTTATTTTGTCTTGTACAAAATAGGGTGCAACAACAACCACGAGTGGTTGTCCCCCAACCGGTACTACTCCTGGCGTCTGATAACCAATCGTAACCTGCTCAGGAGTATGAGTAGTGGGAGTTTGTACCCCTCCCCTGGCCTGAGAAGTAGCCGGTGCTAGAGGAAGTACTCCGATTTGTGCCAAACCCTCCACAAGACCAACCAATCGAACAAGGGCATCCTGAAGTACCAGGTTGCAATAACCGCCTCCGGGACCTGAACTGGTCCAAATGCCACACCCTTATCAAACATATGCTCCTCAACTAGAGCTACTAGTGGCTCCACGGCGGCTTCCCAAGCAGGGGCTCAAACTGCAGCGCGGGCTTTAGCCTTGCCTCTATCTCGTCCCACGACCCTAGCCTGAGGCGCTGGTACCTGTCCAGTTGCTCCTGATGAATGTGTTCTCACCATCTGCGAGAGAATAGAAAGATGAGGATTCAAACTTTAGTTCAATAAAGCCGCACGATAAAGATGGGTAGTCTCATAACATCATGTAGCCTCTCGGAGATAAGTACAGAAGTCTCTGTACCGACTCACAAGACTCTACTGAACCTGCTCGTTAATTCGTACACAACCTAGAGCTCTGATACCAACTTTTCAAGACTCAAAAATCCCAACTCGAGATCGTGATGGTGCCTACCCAAACTTACTAAGCAAACCAACTCGCAATCAATAATTCAAAGTCCATTTCCTTTAATTAGTAGTGATATATCATATATTAAGACTGTAATGATCCAAAACAATAATAATATTTGATAACAACCCAAATACGGCCTAAACAAGGCTAATACAGCACGCCCCCAAGACTAGGTGACACAAGTACATGAGCAACTATGAAAATAAGATCAAGTCTCTAAACATGTCAAGTTGTCTAAAATACAAATAGATAGAAATAGTAAAAAGAACAGGGACTCAGGAACTGCGAAGTAGACCCATGAAGTGTAGCTCACCCTCAGTCTCCATGAAATCTCCTAGCTCAATTAGGAAGCTCTGCTAGGACCCACTTGAGAATCTGCACAAAAATATGTGAAGAAGCATAGTATGAGTACACCACAATCGGTACTCAATAAGTATCAAGTCTAACCTCGAAGAAATAGTGACGAGGTTAGATGCTTCCAAATACTTACCACACAAGTATAAAAACTGAATTAAGAACTGAAGTAGTAAGCAATAACATGAATAACACAAGTCACATATATCAATAGATGGGAAGTGTTAAGCATGCTTCTAGTTTAGAAATAGCCATAACGCTGCTCAGACACAGAAATAAAAGATAGTATGCTCAATTAACGGTGCATGGACCCCCAACTAACATATAAGGATGTGAAGTAACAATTAACAGTGAGATAAATACTTCAAAACGAGTCAATAATAAAAATACATGTTTAATCGTTACAAGATCCATGTACCCTAATACACAATCCATGTATCAACATAACCCGATAAAAAATCCATGTATCGACCCGGTACAAAATCTATGTACCGGCCACGCTCACAAGGCCCAAAGTAACATGGGTTATCACCTACCTCTGGAGGGGCGGATCCAAATTCAAGCGTAAAGAGGGGCATAACAGCATCCCTCGTAAATCAATATCCAATCAACATGTCCAATGTGCCATAACTGTATCTCGTCTACACGCTTACCCTTCGTGCCAAAATCCGCAGTCCAAATCACGTATCCATTATTCAAAATGTATGTATATGATTAAGAATTATAGATAAAAGGTGCACAAGAACTTAACAAATATCATATGGATATGTGCTCATAAAATATATATATGACTACGGATAATTAAGCAATTCAATATATCAAAAGTAAGCTCTCATGCCTTCACAATTAATCACAAGCCTAGGCATGATTTCTATCATGAATAAGAGAGTAAACGTAGTCACATAAGATAAATATATCATGATTAAGATAAGAATATAGTCAAAACAATGCATACAATAGTCCAGTTCTACTTCGGTCATGATATAAACTCGGTATACGCTCACCACCATGAATATACATTATCCCCAATACTTTAAACACATGGCAAACAAGTCAAATCCTAGGAGTTTCCCTCTTAACAAGGTTAGCCAAGAGACTGACCTCCACCTGTAGCCTGTAATCTCCCAAAATAACCTTTCATCTCAACTCAACCTCTGAATGAGCTGAATCTAGCAAAATACAACACAATAACGTCAAACAGAAATCGAACCCAAACGAAAAGGTTGAATATTTAATCAAATACATAAAGACAACCAAAAACCAAAATGTCAACCCGGGCTCGCCTCCCGGAACCTGACAAAATTTACAAATCCCGAACGGTCATTCCGATATAAGTACGAATATATAAGTTCATCGAAAACCGACTCCAAATTAGGGTTCAAATCTCAAATTTTTATTTTTCAAAGATTTTTTTAATAACCCCAATTCTTTCCTTTAGATTTCTTCAGCCAAAAGCCAAAATCAAAGATAAAAGCATGAAAAATAATCAAATCTGAGTTAAAAACACTTACGCAAACCAAGTGAGTGAAAATCGCTCCAAACTAAACTCTCAATCTCAAAATATAATAAAATAGGCCAAATCCTAGATTAAAATAAGACTGCCAAGCGATTCCGCTTTTGCGGACCCATAAGTCCGCAACTCCGCTTCTGCAAAAAAAACTTCGCACTAACATCTCCGAAACTGCTTCTGCGAAGCAAGACCTTGCTTCTGCGGGGACGTACCAACGGAAAAACCTCACAAGTACGCGATCGCTTCTGCGCTAAAGCTCCGCACCTGCGGACTCCCTGCCCCAGGCCCAAATCCGCTTTTGCGCTCACCCGTCCGCATCTAGAGGCTCGCACATGTGCTCCGAACCTCGCAGGTGCAAAAGCATCAGACCATAACTTCTCTCAAACTCCAAAATATTCCTAAATTCATCTGAAACACACCTGAGGCCCCCGAGATCGTATCCAATCACACCAACAAGTCCTAATACCTTCCCCAAACCTATCAAAAAGATCAAAACACTGGCATTACCATCAAAATCACGAATCGTTGATCAAGATCAATCTCTTAAGTTCATAAATGTCCAACTTCAAACCAAGTGTCTAATTCAAGCCTAACCAATCTGGATTATACCCTATACAAGTCCCAAATGACAAAAAGGATCTATACCGAGTTCCGGAGTAACAGTATGACTCCGATAACCTCAAAGCCAACCCTCGGTCAAACCTATGAACTCTGCAATCTTACAAATTGCCGACTTTCAACAAATATCACCAAAACCTCCTAGGAACCTCCAAATCTAATTCTGAACATACGCTTAAGTTCAAAATCACCATTCTGAGGTCTTTTATACAAAATCAAACCTCGGTCAAGTCTTACAACTTAAGCTTCCTTAGATAACACTAAGTGTTCCAAATCACTCTCAAACCTTCCCTTGGTCAAACCAATCATCCCCGCAAGTCACAAAATAAGAACCACACAAACAGGAAGCATCTAATGTGGGAACGGAGCTCAAATACGCAAAATGAGCTGGAACGTTACAAAAATATAACTTATCTTTTGAACATAAGGGATCTAAAGGTGATAATAGGAAACCAAGAATTATTTATGAGGGTTATCTTTTAGCAGAAAGTGGGAATAATATAGCGAAGAAAAACCTTATGACATTAATGGCCCAATTAATATCATTTAAAAAATATGCTAATCTAAATTAGGCCTTAAGATTGAATTCTTAAAAATCTGTTGGGCCATTTTGAAATCGGTTTTGAAATATACCATTTGTTTGCAAAGAGTTGGGGGCGCAAAGTCCCTTTAAAATCTCTTATTTGCCTTTTAAAAGGGGTAGGTCTAGTTTATGTTTTTTTTTTTTGGAAAGTCTGTTAATTCTAAAAAATCCTCCTTTTTAAAAGGAAAACCAATTTTGTGCATACTTTAACAAAATACGTTAATTTAAAAATCCGATTGAAAATATTGAATCCAACTATAACATCTTAAGGCTCTTTAAACTAGACGGATTGTTCTAATCATTACCATAATTTGAAGAAAAGTAAGAATCTAATTGCGTTCTAATTTTTACCGCTTACTTTAGCTAAGCAAATTCATATGTGATCATAAATAAAGGAATTAAAAGTAAAAACATCCAATACAAGAATGTTAGGTGAAAATAACAACAATGCAATTAAATGGAGATAACAATAAAGGAAATGGGTAACTAGATTTTTAGTTGGGTTGGCCTTAGCTCAGGCCCAGTTCATCTATAAGACCCAGCGGAAGCAGTGAAAGATAATAGCAGCAGTGTCCAGTCCATTTGGACTAGGCCAGAGTTCAAAACAAACTCAACAGGCCCAAAGAGAGTGTTCATGAAAAAGAAATGGAAATAAGGATTAGTATAGATTCATTTCAAAATTATAAGCAAACGACAGAAATGCAATAATAATGTTTCTATATGCAACACATGATTAATGTAAGGAAATGGGCAGACAATGATATGGTATTAGTTCCCAAAGGATTAATAGGGATCAGCCCCTTTGAACTTAAACCAAGGCGTATGGGTATTAAAGGATCTCCCTTTAAATCCCTGACATTTTAAAGTTCACGGGGTCTCATGGACCCCGAGCATACTTATGTTAGGGAGAGATATCCTCAAAAGATGGTCAACTCATGGTTAAAATCAATAATTGCTGACCCCTAGCCTTTTCCCAAAGGAAATCAAGCACATATGTATATAAATATATATATACACATATACTTTTAAATACATACTCCTATGTGGTCATCATCATTATCATATCGTACCCGGCCATAATAGGCTCGGTAAAAATATACCCGGTCATCATAAGGCTTGCTAGAATTGTACCCGGCCATGTAGAGCTCGCTAAAACTCAATTGATCAGTGGTTGCACAATAAGTTACGTATTAGGCCAACTATAGCGCGGCTCGGTAGAGTAAAATAGGTACATATATATAATACATGTTGAACTCATGGAATCACATTCTCAACTTTTTAGAGTGATGTAAGGTCGTTGCACCTTCGATTAATGTTATGGACATCCATACAATCAATATGAATAGGATTCAAGGATCATATATACATGCTTAGAATAACATTATAAGCAAAGAACAACATTGACAGTCTTAGTTGCTAGGAGTATATCCGTTATGAGATAGCGTATTGTTTACGTTCGTTTCACTTTAGATCATGCTAAAGAAAGAAGGAAATGCCTTAACATACCTTAACCTTATTGAGTTGTTGTTGTTGCTGCTGCTACTACTACTACTATATAAGTATCAATAACAAGACACCATATAACAATAACAAGTCACAACTACTTCACGACGAATGGCAAGCTCGGATTGGAAATCGTATACCCATATCTCCCATTATAGACTTCTTACTTTAACTTTACAATATCTTTAACATGATAATTGAGTCATTCATCAATTATTCCAGCCTACTACTACATAGACTTCTTACTTTAACTTTACAATATCCTTAACATGATAATGGAGCCATTCATCAATTATTCCATCCTTATACCGTATATTTATAACAAAGAAAATAGTCCAAAACTACTACTACATAGACTTCTTACTTTAACTTTACAATATCCTTAACATGATAATGGAGCCATTCATCAATTATTCCATCCTTATACCGTATATTTATAACAAAGAAAACAGTCCAAAACTCCAACTATTCTCAATTAGCAACTTTATTTATTAGTTCATGTCTAATACATCTATTTAACTTAATAAACATCAAGATAACCTTAAGCACATGCAAGAACACAATATACTTACCTCCTACAGTAGCTTCCAGTCAAAATCCAAGCTATACTTAGCTTACAACATCCCTCAATGGCTACACAACACCATAGAAGTGCTAATTTTTACTTAAGCTAATCTTCACTTCCAATCTCAAGTTTCATATGTTTCTTTCATCAATTCACTTGATAAATATATATATATATATATATATATATATATATAGAGAGAGAGAGAGAGAGAGATGCATAAAACGGAAACCATACAATAATCAAGTTATTTTCCCCAATTTTCAGCCATAAAAACATATATATATGTAGCCTTAACATAATCCAACAAAAGATAACAACACATCTTCCCCTTTCAAGTACTATCTTGTAATATTTCACTCCAACACCACAACCAACATGTAATTAACCTTAAACACAAGCAAAAGGATGTTAAACATACCTTAGGAAGTATATACAATTTGAACCCTAAACTTAACTTAGCTCACCATCATCCTTATTCACATCACAATACCATATAGGGGTTATTCTTCACCTTTGGCTAATTTTGATGTTAGATTATGGTGTATTTTATTGGAATTTGTTTGGAGCCTTGGGGGAACTGTTTGGGAGAGTTTTTAGAGTGTGAAGATGGAAGGAGGTCGAAAAATGAGCAAATCTCATCCCAAAAAAGAGATAAAAATAGGTGAAGGTCGGCCACAGACCAAGTGAGTCCCATAGGGGCTGCCTGCGCAGCCTCGCGAAATGTGAATATCTCTCTACTCTGATGTCGTATCGACAAACGATTTAATGCTTTGAAACTAGACTCGTATATATTCAATTTGGTGGGTGGATCACCCCTTAAATCTAAGTACATTGAGAGAAAATCTCAGTGACATTAGACCCAAATTTCATTAGAATTATGAACGTAACTTGCGACAACTTATGCCGACATTTGTTTTACAATTTGTTTGACTTCAAAAGTTAACAAACGAATATTATATGACTAAAATAAATCATAAAATAACCTTCTTATTATGTTAATAACCCTAGTCTCACCCTATAAGTACGGGTTATAGCATTCCCAACATAAGGGATTAGGGTATGGGTCTTAGATAAAAACGGTCTAATGACCGGGTGAAGGAGAGTCGTTGATCATTTTTTATCAACGATTGAGGTTTTTGGAAANATATATTCAATTTGGTGGGTGGATCACCCCTTAAATCTAAGTACATTGAGAGAAAATCTCAGTGACATTAGACCCAAATTTCATTAGAATTATGAACGTAACTTGCGACAACTTATGCCGACATTTGTTTTACAATTTGTTTGACTTCAAAAGTTAACAAACGAATATTATATGACTAAAATAAATCATAAAATAACCTTCTTATTATGTTAATAACCCTAGTCTCACCCTATAAGTACGGGTTATAGCATTCCCAACATAAGGGATTAGGGTATGGGTCTTAGATAAAAACGGTCTAATGACCGGGTGAAGGAGAGTCGTTGATCATTTTTTATCAACGATTGAGGTTTTTTGGAAACAATTTAATATATAGATTTTGATATGTGAGATTAATTGAGGGATGTTGGATCATTTTGATCTAAAAATTGGGATTAAGTCTGAAGAAAAGGAGGTAAGAGGGTCGACTCGGACCGTCCGATGAAGTTAATCAACGGCTCTAATAAAGTATATTTTCTTTATGAAAGGCTGATGTATTATTTCTTTGACAAGGATTGATGACATGATAGGCATTGATTGGTGGAAAGTGAGAGACTAGAATTGTTGAGTGGGATTGGGATCGCGTTTTGGACCGGGTCAGGGGTTTTGGATCGATTTTCTTTGGGCCTTTTTTGGCTGAAATTTGAATTTAAGATTTGGCCCTTTAGTTGAACAATTGAAGCATTTGCTAGGATAGACCATTTCGTTATTAACCTATTTAACATAATTAATTTAATTAACGTTCTCCATCTTAATAATTTGAAATAAATTATATTATTATTTTGTAAACATAAAATTAATAATTTACTACTTATGCAATTATTTATGGAAGAACTTTATAATCTTAATAGAATTAATGATATAAATGTAGTAAAATTGTGTAAATAGCCAAATAATTAATTATTTAAAAAATAATGGTGATATAACCATACTTACCAAATGTTATCCTTACTAATATGATAATGAATAAAGTTTTAATATTAATAGCTATACTTTTTGAGAAAAATACAATCATTTTCTTTTAAATATTTATTAAAAATAGGTTACGTATAACTTATTAAATTATTATTGACCAGGAAGCATAATAAATTAATTGAGAAAAGGGAGGACTAAAGTTGATCGTCAATAGCACGGAAGCTGGAATCTTAAAGATTCAAAAGTTTGGTTTGAGACTTGTTTTTTAGTTGTGGTATTTTCCTTTGTATTTTGAGAATTTGGATAAGTTCATAGGGGGTACTTGGACTAGTCGAGATAGCTTGTGGTATTTACTTTGTATTTTGAGCCTTTGGATAAGTTCATGGGGGGAATTTGGACTAGTCGAGATAGCTTGGAGGAGTTTTGAGGCCTCGAGTGAGTTTTAGGTTTTTCAAGGTTGATTTTGGGAAAAAGATGCACCAGATAGAAGTTGGACACATCTCGGTTAGGAAGGAACCAGACCAGGCATGTTTGGAGGTGCGGCGCACCTTGGGTCGTGCCTAGCCTATGTGATGTATCAGTCGTAGCGCACATGCATGTTTCAATGTGAATTTTGTGCTTTCTTGTATGTATATACCCATGTGAAGATATAAGTGCCTATGCATAATGATTTGGGGTAAGAATATGATAACTCTATGTCCAAAAGTGACTCTTGTCGACTTTTGATGAAACTTATTTTCTTCAATTCGTTTAGCTTCTAAACCTTCCAACCCTCTTGGTACTTGTTGTTCATGATCTTAAAAATTTATTACTTCTAAGGTAACATGATTAAATTACTTTATATACTTTCAAAGATGATCTTATTTTCGAGCTTACATCAGTTGACTTATGACGTACTTTTACGCACGAAAACATGGGGTGTAACATCACTTCCCGCTTTGGAACATTCATCCTCGAATGTTGACTGATGTGCTTATTAGTATCCAACCCTCATGATACTTCCTTAAAACTTACTTTAACTCATCATTATCTTGATAAAGTTCCTTAAACTCTCAGACTTACATTGATTCACTTAAGGTGCATTCCAACATGAAAGTACAGGGTGTAACATCCCCCCTCCCCCCCCCCAAGGAACATTCGTCCTCGAATGTTAACTCTTAGGCATTTGCAAATATTCTGCCAGAGTCTCCTCTATACACTGGACTAAAATCAACGTGCAAGTAGCTAGAAAATATACTATACATGTCACACAGGGCTAACGTCTATAAATAGCAATACTTGGCCTCACACGACCGTCAATCATAAGTACTGCAAGTCAAAAATAAGAGCTCACCTCATGACCTACTGGTTTGAATATCCCATCTCGAGCCATATCTTAAGTTTGAAATATGTGGGGTATTTAAACTTCATTTCTTGCTCCGTTTTCCACGTAATATCTTCCATGTTCTTGCTTCTCCATAAAAACTTCACGATATATTTACGAAGTTACTTTCTTGGTCCCTAACTTGTATACCTGCCGATCTAAAATAGTAACTAGAACCTCTTCATAAGACATGATCTCGGTAATCTGAACCTCGTGTGCTTCTGCAGCATAGATTCCTGATCCATTTATAGCTACTGGAATCTTTTCATAAGATCGACCCTCTATTAATTGTATATTATTTAATGCATTTATTCAATATCGGAACATGATAACCGGGTGAACGGATCCTAATTATGAGGAAATATTCAATTTAATCCCTTCTCTAAGTAGTTTGAACGTGGCTTTGTATAAGTCTTGATTAGCTTGTCCCATTATGTTATTATGCTCTTCGTGGGAGAAATTATCAAGAAGACCTCATTATTAACTCGAGATTTTCTTAAGTATCGTCGTCGTGTGTTGGGGTTTGATTTGTGACACTTCACTACTAGAATTATCTTATGTACCCAAGTTCGTTTGAGAGGACTTTCAGAAGTTATCTATAACTGAGCACCTCTATTTATCGGAATTGAGGCGGAAATATTATGTTCCCGATCTATCTTTTGCACCCTTCCATTTTACATAACCTTTAGTAATTTTTCCAATAAAAGTAAACTGATTTTTGTCAAACTAACCATAGTTGTCCATGTGGAATCGAACTTGCTATATTTGTAGCGAATCTTATGCCAATCACTTCTCATTTTGATACTCGGTTACTTCATTTTGTGTTAATCCATTGGGCTCCTGATGTTCTATTTTGTCCGATTAGCAACTGGAATATTAAGCCACGAACCCTACAATAGTTTTCTTTATGTCATCCTACCAATGTAATCCTTTGGCATCATGGTATATCTTCGACGTTCTGAGATGAATAGAATAGCGTGAATAATGAACCTTTGTCCTAATATGCAATCGGCCATTAGATTTCAAGATCCCTCTTGCAATAGACTCAAAAGTTTTAGTTTTCTCTTGCCGAATACCACTTTTAACTTTTCCTCAGACAGAAATCTTCCCTATCTATAAGAGATAACTCTGCCGTATTCCAGGCCATTATACTTTTATTACTGAGTCTGCCAAGCGTATTCCGAACCTGTTGATTGGTGAAGACCTCTAGTCAACCCTTTT
>AWOL01S0043662.1:0-15725 GCA_000715115.1 Nicotiana otophora
CCATCTCTATTCCTTCATATCGTATGGCACCAGCAGAGTTGAAAGAATTGAAAGATCAACTTCCGGAACTCCTTGAAAAGGGATTTATTAGGCCTAGTGTGTCGCCTTGTGGTGCACCGGTTCTGTTTGTGAAAAAGAAAGATGGTACTATGCAGATCCGCATTGATTACAGGCAGTTGAACAAAGTTACAATCAAGAATAAATATCCTTTACTGCTTATTAATGACTTATTTGACCAGCTTCGGGGAGCGAGGGTGTTCTCCAAAATTGATTTGAGACTTGGGTATCACCAGTTGAAAATTCGGGATTCGAATATTCTAAAGATGACATTCAGGACTCGTTATGACCACTATGAATTTCTTGTGATGTCTTTTGGGCTGACCAATGCCCCAGTAGCATTTATGCACTTGATGAATAGTGTATTTTAGTCATATCTTGATTTATTTGTCGGAGTATTTATTGATGATATCTTGGTGTACTCATGTAGCTAGGAGAAGCATGCGCAAAACTTGGGTATTGTATTATAGATCTTGAGAGAGGAGATGTTTTATGCCAAATTCTCTAAGAGTGAATTCTGGTTTAGTTCGGTGGCATTCTCTGGACACATAGTGTCTAGTGAAGGAATTAAGGTGGATCTGAAGAAAATAGAGGCAGTTCAGAGTTGGCCCAAAACATCTTCAGCTACTGAGATTCATAGTTTTCTCAGCTTAACCAGTTATTATTGTTGCTTTGTGGAGGGTTTCTCGTCTATTGTATCACCTTTGACTATATTGACACAGAAAGGTGCTCCGTTCAGGTAGTCAGATGAGTGCGAAGAGAGCTTTCAGAAGCTCAAGACAGCTTTGAGTACAGCTCTAGTATTGGTGTTGCCTACATGTTCTGAGTCTTATACTGTGAATTGTAATTCATCGTGTATTGGTCTCGGCGCAGTGCTGATGCAAGACAGTAGGGTGATTGCCTATGCGTCCAGACAGTTAAAGGTACATGAGAAGAATTATTAAGTCCACGACCTTGAGTTAGCAGCAATTGTTCATGCCTTGATGATTTGAAGACATTATCTGTACGGTGTCCATTCTGAAGTTTATACCCATCACCGGAGTCTACAACACCTGTTTAAATTGAAAGATCTAAATTTGCGGCAGCGGAGGTGGTTAGAGTTGCTTAAGGATTATGATATCTCCATTCTCTATCATCCCAGAAAGGCCAATGTGGTGGCCGATGCCTTGAGTTGCAAGGTGGAGAGTTTGGGCAGCTTAGCATACATATCGGTAGCATAAAGGCTTTTAGCCTTGGATGTTCAAGCCTTGGCTAACGAGTTTGTCAGATTGAATGTTTCGGAGAAGAATCGAGTTTTGGCTTGTGTGGTTTCTCAGTCTTCTCTTTATGATCGTATTAGAGAACGTCAGTATGATGACCCCTATCAACTTGCCATTAAGGACACAGTTCAGCACGAAGATGCCAAGGAAGTCACTATTGGGGATGACGGTGTGTTATGGATGTAGGGCAGGCTTTTTATGCCTAATATAGATGGTTTGCGTGAGTTCATTCTCAAGGAGGCTCATAGTTCGCGGTACTCCATTCATTCAGGTGCCGCAAAAATGTATCAGGATTTGAGGCAGCACTATTAGTAGAGGAGAATGAAGAAAGATGTAGTTGGATTTGTAGCTCAGTGTTTTAATTGTCAACAGGTAAAGTACGAGCATCAGATTTCGGGAGAATTGCTTCAGAGACCTGAAATTCTGGAGTGGAAATGGGAGCGTATTACCATGGATTCCGTAGTTGGGCTCCCATGAACATTGAGGAAGTTTGATGTTATTTGGGTGATTGTAGATCGATTGACCAAGTCTGCGCATTTTATTCTAGTTGGTACTAATTATTCTTCGGAGTAGTTGACTAAGATTTATATCCGCGAGATTGTTCGTCTACACGTTGTGCTAGCGTCCATTATTTCAGATCGAGGCACGCAGTTGTCATCACAGTTTTGGAGAGCAATGCAGTGAATTGGTCACACAGGTCCAGTTGAGTACAACATTTTACCCTCAGACGAACGGACAATCCGAGCGCACTATTCAGGAATTGGAGGATATGCTACGCGCTTGTGTCATTGATTTTTAGGGTACTTAGGTCAATTTCTACCACTCGCGGAGTTTGCTTACAATAAAAGCTACCAGTCGAGTATTCAGATGGCTCCATATAAGGCTCTATATAGGAGACGGTGTCGGTCTCCAGTAGGTTGGTTTGAGCCAGGTAAGGCTAGGCTTTTGGGTACTGACTTGGTTCAGGATGCTTTAGAGAAGGTTAAATTAATTCAGGAGAGGCTTTGCACGGTGCAGTCTAGACACAAGAGTTAGGCTGATATGTTTCCGTGATGTTACTTACATGGTAGGGGAGAAGGTTCTCCTCAAGCTTTCACCCAAGAAAGGTGTGTTGACGTTCGGGAAGAAGGGCAAGTTGAGCCCTAGGTATATTGGGCTTTTTGAGATACTTAAAAAAATTGGAAAGATGGCTTATGAACTTGCTTTACCACCTAGTCTATCAGGTATTCATCCAATGTTCCATGTATCCATTCTTCGAAAGTATGTCGAGGATCCGTCTCATATGTTGGATTTCAGTACAGTGCAACTGGACTGTAATTTGACTTATGATGTGGAATCAATGGCTATTTTAGACTGCCAGGTTCGAAAGTTGAGGTCAAAGAACATAGAAGTTTTCAAAGTTTATTAGGCTTGAATCTATGTGTGATTCATGTTTTTAGCATTGTGTGATGCAATTTGAAGACTCGACTAAGTTCGTATGATGTTTTAGGACTTGTTGGTATATTTGGTTGAGGTCTCGAGGGCCTCGGGTGAGTTTCGGGTGTTTAACTGATCAAATTCGGACTTAGAAGAAAAACTAAAGTTTTTGCCTTCTGGTGCTATTGCATCTGCGGAATGTGGCTCGCAAGTGCGAGCCTGCAGAAGTGCAATGGGCATTGCAGGTAAGTTCCAGAGAAGTGAGTTCCACAGAAGTGAGTTCCACAGAAGCGACTCAAAATTCGCAGAAGCGGAGGTGAGGGTAGCTCGGCAAGACCGCAAAATCGGACAACTTCATCGCAGAAGTGCATCCGCAGATGCGGACAAAGCTCCGCAGAAGCTCAATTAGCCACATAAGTAGCAGCTTGGTCATAGAAGCGGGAACCACAGAAGGTCTTAATGAGCTGTAGATGTGAAAGCACTGGGCAGTATACAAAACATAAGGGTCCAAGGAATTTTGTCATTTTTGACATTTCCAAAAGTGGGTGAGGCAATGTTTAAGCGAGAAATCACGGGAAATCTTGAGGTAAGTTGTTTGCGATAATGTATACTCCATAATATTGAATTATCATAGAATACTCCGACTAGATTACATGTTTTTGAGATGTAAATCGGGGATTTGAACTTAACGATTTGAAAATAAGATTTGAGGATTTGGAGATTGAGTTGAGGTCGGGTTTTAGTAAAATTGGTATGGTTAGACTCATGGGTAAATGGGCTTTCGGATTTTGTAACTTTTATCGGGTTCAGAGACGTGGGCCCCACAGGCAATGTTTGAGTAAAATTTTGGATTTTTGTTGGAAAATTATTTTTTTGCTTATGGAATTAATTCCAATAATGTTTATGAATCGGATTATTTGTGGCTATATTCAAGGCATTAAGAGGCTAATTCGCGAGGCAAAAGCATTGCATAATAAAGAAATACACAGTTTGAGGTAAGTAACAGTTCTAAATTTGGTCCTGAGGGTATGAAACCCCAGATTATGTGTTATGTGACTGGTTTTGAGGTGACGCACATGTTAAGTGACAGGTGTGTCGGCATGCACAGTAGGAATTGTGACTTTGTCAATTCCATGGAACTGTGTAGTTGAATAATCTATTGATATTCGTACATTTTTTCATGTATTGGCAAAATTGACCTATAAATCATGTTTGAATCATATATTTACACTGTTGGGCCCCACAAAGGTCGTGTACTTGTGAAATTATCTGCTACATTGCTATTTTGCACTCTGTCATAGTTTTAATTGCACAGTTTTACCTCAGTCTTTGTTTTTCATTATTGATGCATCATTTTCATTGTTGTTGGGCTGCTTATCATGATTTCTGGGAGCCCGAGAGACTGGATAGGTTGATGACTGAGTGAGGCCAAGGGCCTAATTATGAGGATATTTATGGGATCGGGATGCACGACGCAGCATGTTGAATTGATTTTTGTCATGATTGGCTTGTTATAGTGCTTGGGTTGAAGGAGCCCCTCTAGAGTCTGTACACACCCCTAGTGAGCGCAGGTGCCTACTGAGTGCGAGTGCCGAGTGCGAAGTGACTGAGAGGATTGAGTGATTGTGAGGAAATAGTGACTATGAGATTGGAGTGAATGGGAGGAATGAGTGACTGTTACTTTGAGATGATGCATTGATTCCATTATTGCTGCATTTCAACTGTCATATATCATTGTTTTCGAAAACTCTAAAAGATATTTTTTTTGTTTCAGTAAAATTTGATATGAAATTACTGCGGAGTTTTAAATGTTAAACTTGAAAACATGCCTACCTTTTTATGTTGGAAAGTACAATATTTGGACTTAGCTATGAAGCTCGTCACTACTTTCAGTTCTTTATTTAATATTGTTACTTACTGAGTTGGTTGTACTCATACTACACCTTGCACTGTATGAGCAGATCCAGGTGATCCTGGACATAGTGGGTGTTGACGCTTTCCCACAGTTGATTTTTCGAAGATTCAGAGGTAGCTGTCATATTTCGCAGACCTTGTCTCTCCTTCCCTATCCTTTTGTTTATTGTATTTGGTCTTAGATTATTATAGACCATGTTTTCAAGACTTGAAATGTCTAATGCTCATGTACTCAGTGACACTGGGTTTTAGGAGTGTTTTATGTCGATAATAATGAGATTTTGTATTGACTTTAAATATTATATTTTTAAATTTAAAGGAAATCGTGGGTTATTGATATTGTCGGCTTGCCTAGTATTGAGATAGGTTCCATCACGCCGGGTGAGATTTTGGGTCGTGACTTTAGGATTGTTACTTATTGAGCACATGGGGTCGGTTGTACTTATACTACACTTCCAGACCTTGCGTGTAGATCTTGGAGCTGATGTTGCTGCACGTGGCGGAGGCTGGCATTAAAGATGTACCTATTGTCTAGACATGGCTACAATCTATCCTTGGTAGTTTTAGATTTGAGTTCTATTTATGTATACTTAAAATATATGTTGTAATTATTTTTCATACCAACTTTGTAAGTATAAAGTCTTAGTGGCTCGTGACTTGTACTACCAATCCTTGAAATTATATATAGAAGATAAGTTATTTTGTTTGTTGACTCTTATTATCCTTGTTTGAGCTGTGTTGGATGTTATTATTTTTTTGTTTTTAGGAACATTAGTTTTTATATATGTAAAATAATGTACAACAAAGGAGGGGGGGCATAAACTGGACCTCCAGAATAAGATGAAAGTACACATGGTCGTCCTAATCTGACAGCGAAATGAAACATGTAGGCTATGTGTAGTGAGACATAAGATGATGTACCAACTGTCTACCCAACATTGATAGGCAATTGGGCATACAAAAACCAGGTGAAGTAAGCCTAGGTCAATAATACAATCATGCAAAACTGAGCCTAAATCTACTACGTAAATGAGTTGGAAGGTTACATTCCGTATACAAAAAGTTCTATAACTAGAGAAGGTGTAGAAACTCCCTAGAAAGTGTGTAAACACACATGTGTATGTAGAGGTGAAGTAAGCCTAGGTCAATAATACAATAATGCAAAACTGAGCCTAAATCTACTACGTAAATGAGTTGGAAGGTTACATTCCATATACAACAAGTTCTATAACTAGAGAAGGTGTAGAAACTCCCTAGAAAGTGTGTAAAACCACATGTGTATGTAGAGGCGACTATCTTCAACTTTGCTTTGAAATTGAGGTCAAAGAGAGCCCAGTTGAAGATAGGTATCAAAAAGGCCCATACATTTGGGCAAAGGAGCTGTTGCTGCCTGGTTTTTCTGAAAGGAGAGAGTGAACATTGTCCTGCTTCTATCATCCAAAAATTGAAGCAAATGAACTAAACTAAAGGCTTCTGGCTTCTAGGAAGGTTAGTGCATTGTGTGAATTTTTGTTGCTGGTGATTGATGGAGAGAAACGGCAGGGTAGTTAGGTAATTGTTGGTTGTTATTAGGCAAACCTAGCGGGGTGGGTTAGGTGCCATAACAACTAGATTGATTTTGGGTCGTGAGAGGTTAGTATTAGAGCTCTAGGCTCATAGGCTCTACGAGTCATGAGCAAGTGTCAGATAGAGTCATGCAGATCGATATGATGACGTCCATACCTATCTTCGAGAGGCTACAAGGCATGGAGCATATCTCTTTGCATTCCTTCCACTTATGAGTATGTTGTGTGAGCGCTCGGTATCAATTGTGCATCGATTACTTGTGATTCCATGGATGAGGTGCAAGATGTGTATTCTGTATTTTTGTTATGGTCTAGTCCGGAGGACATAGACTTGGTTCAAACTACATCTTGGGCTCGATTAGTTCGATTGAGTGAGTATCTGCTTTTGGACTCGTATGTCTAGTACCATCCCTAGGAGTGGGATTGATGGCTTAGTGAGTGGTTGGATAGCTATATGATGAGTATTATATGACCGAGGTCCGTTATTAGACGGTTCAGATGTAACGAGAAGAGTTTTCTTGGGATGTGAAAGGACTATAGATGCTTGATTTTTGTGTTGATTTGTTGTACAATCTTGCGTATTAAGTGTTTTGAGGTATCATTTATGTTGTTGATTTGTCGAATGAATTAGATTCGTATGTCTTGTTGAAGTGGTCGTGACTATGATGGGGTCTTATAGGGATGCGAGTTTGAGGCTAAGCAGGTGGGTCATCTCATGCGGGATGTTCTGATGCTGTTGTAAGGCTACGTAAAAGTTTGATATAGATTTAAGTTTTATGGTTCCAAGGTAAGATAATATGCTCAAAGGGTCGTAGTATGGGCTTTTTGAATTGTGAAATGCATTGTGGAGTTGGTAGATAATTTTCAGAACATGGAAATTATGCGGTCCATTAAGCGACCGCATAGCAGTTTCGCTAACCGCAGAACCATCGCGGTTAGACCAGGAGAAACTTAATTTTGCGTGTCTTTTCGCGGTCCAACGTGTGACCGCATAACTGTTTTTGCAGACACCATTTTAGACCTATAACCAACATGGGAAATTTTGGAAGGAGATTCTGTGGTGCCGTGTGCAATCGCAACACTGATCCACAGACTGCAGAATCATCGCAGACTTGAACAGGCCAACCCAGATTGTCCTACTCCTATCATTCAAAAATTGAAGCAAATAAACTGAACTAAAGGCTTTTGGCTTCTAGGAGGCTTAGTGTATTGTGTGAATTTTGGTTGTTGGTGATTGATGGAGAGAAACGACAGGGTAGCTAGGTAGTTGTTGGTTGTTATTTGGCTAACCTAGCAGGGTGGGTTAGGTGCCATTACAACTAGATTGATTTTGGTCGTGACAGGTTAGTATTAGAGCTCTAGGTTCATAGGCTCTACGAGTCATGAGCAAGTGTCAAGCAGAGTCATGCAGATCGATATGATGACGTCCATACCTATCTTTGAGAGGCTACAAGGCATGTAGAAAAACAAAAACAAATTTCAATCTTTCTTTCCTTAGCATGCAATATTTATTCAGCTTGGAGCGTATCTCTTTGAATTCCTTCCACTTATGAGTATGTTATGTGAGCGCTCGGTATCAGTTGTGCATCGATTACTTGTGATTCCATGGATGAGGTGCAAGATGTNGGTTTTTCTGAAAGGAGAGAGTGAACATTGTCCTGCTTCTATCATCCAAAAATTGAAGCAAATGAACTAAACTAAAGGCTTCTGGCTTCTAGGAAGGTTAGTGCATTGTGTGAATTTTTGTTGCTGGTGATTGATGGAGAGAAAAGGCAGGGTAGTTAGGTAATTGTTGGTTGTTATTAGGCAAACCTAGCGGGGTGGGTTAGGTGCCATAACAACTAGATTGATTTTGGGTCGTGAGAGGTTAGTATTAGAGCTCTAGGCTCATAGGCTCTACGAGTCATGAGCAAGTGTCAGATAGAGTCATGCGGATCGATATGATGACGTCCATACCTATCTTCGAGAGGCTACAAGGCATGGAGCATATCTCTTTGCATTCCTTCCACTTATGAGTATGTTGTGTGAGCGCTCGGTATCAATTGTGCATCGATTACTTGTGATTCCATGGATGAGGTGCAAGATGTGTATTCTGTATTTTTGTTATGGTCTAGTCCGGAGGACATAGACTTGGTTCAAACTACATCTTGGGCTCGATTAGTTCGATTGAGTGAGTATCTGCTTTTGGACTCGTATGTCTAGTACCATCCCTAGGAGTGGGATTGATGGCTTAGTGAGTGGTTGGATAGCTATATGATGAGTATTATATGACCGAGGTCCGTTATTAGACGGTTCAGATGTAACGAGAAGAGTTTTCTTGGGATGTGAAAGGACTATAGATGCTTGATTTTTGTGTTGATTTGTTGTACAATCTTGCGTATTAAGTGTTTTGAGGTATCATTTATGTTGTTGATTTGTCGAATGAATTAGATTCGTATGTCTTGTTGAAGTGGTCGTGACTATGATGGGGTCTTATAGGGATGCGAGTTTGAGGCTAAGCAGGTGGGTCATCTCATGCGGGATGTTCTGATGCTGTTGTAAGGCTACGTAAAAGTTTGATATAGATTTAAGTTTTATGGTTCCAAGGTAAGATAATATGCTCAAAGGGTCGTAGTATGGGCTTTTTGAATTGTGAAATGCATTGTGGAGTTGGTAGATAATTTTCAGAACATGGAAATTATGCGGTCCATTAAGCGACCGCATAGCAGTTTCGCTAACCGCAGAACCATCGCGGTTAGACCAGGAGAAACTTAATTTTGCGTGTCTTTTCGCGGTCCAACGTGTGACCGCATAACTGTTTTTGCAGACACCATTTTAGACCTATAACCAACATGGGAAATTTTGGAAGGAGATTCTGTGGTGCCGTGTGCAATCGTAACACTGATCCACAGACCGCAGAATCATCGCAGACTTGAACAGGCCAACCCAGATTGTCCTACTCCTATCATTCAAAAATTGAAGCAAATGAACTGAACTAAAGGCTTCTGGCTTCTAGGAAGCTTAGTGTATTGTGTGAATTTTGGTTGTTGGTGATTGATGGAGAGAAACGACAGGGTAGCTAGGTAGTTGTTGGTTGTTATTTGGCTAACCTAGCAGGGTGGGTTAGGTGCCATTACAACTAGATTGATTTTGGTCGTGACAGGTTAGTATTAGAGCTCTAGGTTCATAGGCTCTACGAGTCATGAGCAAGTGTCAAGCAGAGTCATGCAGATCGATATGATGACGTCCATACCTATCTTTGAGAGGCTACAAGGCATGTAGAAAAACAAAAACAAATTTCAATCTTTCTTTCCTTAGCATGCAATATTTATTCAGCTTGGAGCGTATCTCTTTGAATTCCTTCCACTTATGAGTATGTTATGTGAGCGCTCGGTATCAGTTGTGCATCGATTACTTGTGATTCCATGGATGAGGTGCAAGATGTGTATTCTGTGTTTTGGTTATGGTCTAGTCTGGAGGACATAGACTAGGTTCAAACTGCATCTTGGGCTCGATTGGTTCGATTGAGTGAGTATGTGCTTTTGGACTAATATGTCGAGTACCATCCCTAGGAGTGGGATTGATGGCTTTGTGAGTGGTTGGATAGCTATATAGTGAGTATTATATGACCGAGGTCCATTATTAGACGGTTCAAATGTAACGAGAAGAGTTTTCTTGGGATATGAAAAGACTATAGATGCTTGATTTATGTGTCGATTTGTTGCACAATCTTGAGTATTAAGTGTTTTGAGGTATCTTTCATGTTGTTGATTTGTCGAATGAATTAGATTCGTATGTCTTGTTGAAGTGGTCGTGACTATAATGGGGTCTTGTAGGGATGCGAGTTTGAGGCTAAGCAGGTGGGTCATCTCATGCGGGATGTTCTGATGCTGTTGTAAGGCTACGTAAAAGTTTGATATAGATTTAAGTTTTATGGTTCCAAGGTAAGATAATATGCTCAAAGGGTCGTAGTATGGGCTTTTTGAATTGTGAAATGCATTGTGGAGTTGGTAGATAATTTTCAGAACATGGAAATTATGCGGTCCATTAAGCGACCGCATAGCAGTTTCGCTAACCGCAGAACCATCGCGGTTAGACCAGGAGAAACTTAATTTTGCGTGTCTTTTCGCGGTCCAACGTGTGACCGCATAACTGTTTTTGCAGACACCATTTTAGACCTATAACCAACATGGGAAATTTTGGAAGGAGATTCTGTGGTGCCGTGTGCAATCGCAACACTGATCCACAGACTGCAGAATCATCGCAGACTTGAACAGGCCAACCCAGATTGTCCTACTCCTATCATTCAAAAATTGAAGCAAATAAACTGAACTAAAGGCTTTTGGCTTCTAGGAGGCTTAGTGTATTGTGTGAATTTTGGTTGTTGGTGATTGATGGAGAGAAACGACAGGGTAGCTAGGTAGTTGTTGGTTGTTATTTGGCTAACCTAGCAGGGTGGGTTAGGTGCCATTACAACTAGATTGATTTTGGTCGTGACAGGTTAGTATTAGAGCTCTAGGTTCATAGGCTCTACGAGTCATGAGCAAGTGTCAAGCAGAGTCATGCAGATTGATATGATGACGTCCATACCTATCTTTGAGAGGCTACAAGGCATGTAGAAAAACAAAAACAAATTTCAATCTTTCTTTCCTTAGCATGCAATATTTATTCAGCTTGGAGCGTATCTCTTTGAATTCCTTCCACTTATGAGTATGTTATGTGAGCGCTCGGTATCAGTTGTGCATCGATTACTTGTGATTCCATGGATGAGGTGCAAGATGTCTATTTTGTGTTTTGGTGATGGTCTAGTCCGGAGGACTTAGGCTAGGTTCAAACTGCATCTTGGGCTCGATGGGTTCGATTGAGTGAGTATGTGCTTTTGGACTCGTATGTCGAGTACCGTCCCTAGGAGTGGTATTGATGGCTTAGTGAGTGGTTGGATAGCTATATGATGAGTATAATATGATCGAGGTCCATTATTAGACGGTTCAGATGTAACGAGAAGAATTTACTTGGGATGTGAAAGGACTATGGATGCTTGATTTCTGTGTTTATTTGTTGTACAATCTTGAGTATTAAGTGTTTTGAGGTATCTTTCATGTTGTTGATTTGTGGAATGAATTAGATTTGTATGTCGTGTTGAAGTGGTCGTGACTATGATGGTGTCGTGTATGGATGTGAGTTTGAGGCTATGCAGGTGGGTCATCTCATGCGGGATGTTCTGAGGTTGTTGTAAGGCTACGTAAAAGGTTGATACGGATTTAAGTTTTATGGTTCCAAGGTAAGATAATGTGCTCAAAGGGTCATAGTACGGGCTTTTAGAATTGTGAAATGCATTGTGGAGTTGGTAGAAAATATTTAGAACATGGAAATTATGCGGTCCATTAAGCGACCGCATAGCAGTTTCGCTGACCGCAGAACCATCGCGGGTCATAACAGGAGAAACTTAATTTTGAGTGTCTTTTCGCGGTCCAACATGTGACCACATAATAGTTTTTGTAGACCCTATTTCAGACCTATAACAAACACGGGAAATTTTGGAAGGAGATTCTGCGGTGCAGTGTGCAATCGCAGAACTGATCCGTGGACCGTAGAATCATCGCATACCTGAACAGGCCAACTGATCCGCACATCCCTTCTGCGACGCATTCCACGATTGCAAATTTAATTCGTGGGGGCATTTTTGAGAATTTCTTAACCGAACTCTATTTTCATATTTGAGTGAGAATCAGCTCATTTTTAGAAGGGAAAACACTCTAGAGAGGGGGGGGAGCTTGAACCATCCTACTCTTTAGTTCTTGCTCAATATTGAAGATTAAAGGAAGCTACTCACTAGGTCTTCAACCAACCAGGCAAGTTCTCGTGCTTAAAATTTCATGCAATGTTTGTAATGGGTATAAGTATGGATTTGATCATTTTGGGGCTTATGGGATGGTGATCGGAAACCATAAGCCCTCTATTTCAAAATTTGGGGTGTATGAGATGAATGTGAGGTGCGGTTCTTGATTTGGGGGTGTGTCATTGGGCATGAATGTATCGATGGAGTTGATATAGAGGTTGCTGAACTGTCATAGGTAAATGGTTGTTTGAAATTGGTTGTGGGCCGATGGAATTCCACTATACAATCTTGTAGCCGAACTTGCATGCTTTTTGTTTGATGAAATTCCTACAACACCTAAACTATGAATACCTTACTAATAATGGTTCAACTTTATCATGTTTATATATATTGAAGTTGCTAAGATTAGCGGAACATTGTAGTAACTCTAAGGAAAGCCCAATCGAGGTATGTGGGCTAAGCACCTTCCGTAGAATCGGATTCCAAAAACTCCTTATAAACTCGGAGCATGGTATATTCAAGTTCCGACTTCTGATGTTCCGAATTGCTTCTAATGATTGACTTACCCAAATGCATATGTACTGAAATCATGTTCCAATTTCCCTTATTATATCACTCTCCTTTGGGAAAATGTTTCAAGTATGGTTATTGTATCTAATCCTTATGATTTGAATTCAAAATTCAATTGAAAATCACTATGCTCCCTTTGTGGAAAAAATTCAATGTGTGTAAGGCACCTATCATTTATGTATTGATTGGTCAGTATGCTCTGGGCATGTATTGAATGGTATGGCGGGCCCCTGTCCCGACCATTATGATTTTTATGTACTCTTAGAGGCTTGTAGACAGATGTCATGTATATGGGTACTTGTATGGCCTTGTCGACCTATGTTTTGACTGTACAAATGATCATGTAGGCCTTATATGCCCTTATGTCACATGTATAAGTTTCTATATCATGATGGATCATCCTATGTCGAGTATTCCTTTACGTTTTATTCTGGGTCTCTCATGACGACCCTTCTGTCCTATTTACCCATGATGGTGTGATAAGAATGATACGTTACGTTGGTACTCGACTGAGTAAGGCACAGGGTGCCCTTCGCGGCCCTCCGATTTGGGCTGTGACAATAAGGCCTTCTAAGGAGCCATCTAAATACCCGATAGGTAGCTGTTGTTGTAGGCGAACTCTACAAGCAGTAGAAACTAATCCCATGAACCCCTAAAATCAATAATACAGGCCCATAGCATATCCTCCAGGTTAGGAATGGTGCGCCCGGACTGCCCGTCTGTCTGGGGTTTGAAATGTTCTACTCAACTCAACTTGTGTGCCTAACTCACGCTACGCAACTCTCCAAAAATACAATGTGAAGAGCATGCCTCGATTGGACATAATGTACACCGGCACACCATGGAGATGAACAATCTCACGGATATAGATTTGAGCCAGCTGCTCTGAAGAATGGGTAGGCACAACCGGAATGAAGTGTGCAGACATGGTCAGTCTATCCACAATAACCCACACTGCATCAAATTTCTTGAAAGTCTGTGGGAGCACATCAACGAAATCCATGGTAATACGACCCACTTCCACTCTAGAATCTCAAGTCTCTAAAGCAAATGCCCGACCTCTGATGCTCGTACTTCACCTGCTGACAGCTAAAACACCGAGCCATATACTCTACTATATCTTTCTTCATTCTTCTCCACCAATAGTGCTGACTCAAATCCTGATACATCTTGGTGACACCTGGATGAAGGGAATACTGCGAAGTGTGAGCCTCCTCAAGGATAGACTTATGAAACCCATCCACATTGAGAACACATATCCGGCCCTACATCCGCAACACCCCATTATCTGTAATTGAAACCTCCTTGGCATCGCCGTGCTGCACGGTGTCCTTAAGGGAAAGCAAATAGTCTTCATACTGACGCGCTCTAATGCGCTCATACAGAAAAGACCGAGAAACCACGCAAGCAAGTGTCACGCCCCAAACTCAGGGTGCGCGACCGACACTCAACCAAGATAACCCGACCAAGCAAGCTTGTAAATTACCTTCTACCCGAACTTATTCAAGAATAAAAATAAAATCCAATTCATTAATTAAGCGGTGAGGAGGATCAAGTAAACAACAACTCAAACTCGTTATCAGTAGTTACATCATTTACAAGTTTTAAAATACATATTCTTTTAGAGTTTGATGTGGAAGGTGTGATACAATTACAACATTACCAATTTCACTTTCCCCACACGAACATACCACCCACGTTATGTCTACGGAGCCTCTATTAGATACAAAAGAGTACAATGATAGTGCCGACAACAAGGCTCTGGCTATACCTCAAAATATAGTGATAAAATGAACAAAGGATACATGACCCCGAGTGAAGTGGGGCTCATCAAATCAGCTGGGAAAAGTGTGTAGTGCTATCGCTAATCAGTATCGCCTGCTGTGGTACCACTTGCATCCATTAAAGATGCAACCCCCAAGCAAAAGGGGCATTAGTACTGTCGAATAGTACTAGTATATATGACTAAACTCTCTCTCAATGAAACGAGCAGTAATGCAAGTAAGGACAGTCATAATATCAGTTAAAGCCTCAAACAATTACCAAATATCAAATTAGAGATAAGATAAGTTTTAAATAAATTTCCATATTTTATGTTAGGAAATCTTTGGTACCGGTATACCACTATTCACAATTTCGATTACGATTTCCAACACAGTCACCACCATGTGTGCGGCATGGTGTCCGATCATTACCTGATCGGCTAGGACGTCTCATGCGAGACATCAACCAAATCACAATTTCAATTACAATTCTAACACAATCACCGCCATATGTGCGATATGGCATCCGATCATGACCCGATCGGCTAGGGCGTCTCATGCAATACATCAACCAAATCACAATTTCAATTACAATTCTAACACAGTCACCGCCATGTGTGCGGCATGGCATCTGATCATGACCCGGTCGGGTAGGCCATCTCATGTGAGACATCGCCTCTTTATATCAATCATCGCGTTTCATATTTCTTGCACATCTCTTCATTTCATTGGCACTAATGGTAAAAATTATATTATTTCTCTTGGTACATTTGCTGTGTTTCATATTTCACATTTCGCATTAAGTGATTCATATTTCATGTTTCGTATTTCATGCACACCTTTTAACTTCCAACATCATCATGGACTTTCCAACAACAAGGCATTTCTATTCAAGACATCTAAGCACACATTTAAGCAAATAGGAATTTTAGGCCCATTACGGTTTCTTACACAAGCTTTCATTAGCTTTATTTTGAAACACAACTTGAGGTCAAGGCATTTAGATATGCAAGCCATTCTTTGAACACATTCTCAAATAGCAGTACAACATAACAATAGCATTTGAATTACAAGTTCATGTCATAACTCAAGGCAGTTGTAGCGGCCTCATAGGTAACAAAAGGGCTAAGGCCCTACACAAACCGATGCACTCTAGCCTCCATAGTGGGAAACATGTGAATAGCATACTTGGACAGACGTGCAAACTACATATGGTACTCCCACACACTCTTGCTGCACACACACACTCAAACTCCGCGACACGGGCTGCCTTAGTCTCAGCAGGCAAACCATGATCCATGAAAGCATCGGCAAACTCACTCCACCTCATTGAAGGGCTCCCCTCCTCACGGGAGTCCTCCCA
>AWOL01S0043663.1:0-15091 GCA_000715115.1 Nicotiana otophora
CTTGCTACTTCGGAACTGTTCAACGGACACCTGGAGTCGAACATCTCTCTACAATGTTGAGTATGTAGACTGATTCTTGTTGGTGACTATCTCTAGTCGTTTAGAAAGAGTTTTGTTGCTACCAACTTCTTTCTTTGTAGTCTAGTAGATCTACCTGCTGTAGTGGAACTAAATTAGGTTTATGTTCAGCAACAAAAAAAGGTGAGGTTCTACTTTCTTACATGAGATTATTTACAAGGGGGAAGCCTCGAAAGGCATACGAGTGCACCTCTCGTAGAGGAATACTGACTCAGTCCGCTCCTACTGCACGGGAGTCTCAGTTCGTTGGCCCCTGGGGCACTATTCACCTTAGGATTGGTTCGGCTATCAATCTACTTTCTAGGGTAGGGGACCAGATTGGTGAATGCTGCGGTTATTGTCTGCAGGGTATATGACACCCCACATGTTGACTAGCGTTGAGCCAGGAGATTTTCCTTTGGATCGTCACAACGCTCGTTGAACGGTTCAAGTAGAAGTGAATAGATATGAAGTAGAAAGCCCCATATCAATCCATCTCCATAAGAGACAATATGAGCAAAAGACATGAATCCCTAAATCCCGTAGAAAAAAACTCACATAGGAGGGAGTGAGGGGGGTACTCAAAAAGGGGAGCCGCGGGTTCTTTCTTTCCTTTTAGGAAAGGTCTTGGTTTGGTATGGCATTAGAGTAAACTTGTTATGGTTATGCGGCTATACAGAAAAGGCGGGTTGGTCTTCAGGAGGCTTTTGTATGAATAGTTTCAATCAAAAGTCCATCGATTGTAGCTAGTGATTGCCCGGGTCAGTGTGTGATAACCAAAGGTGAAGTAACCCTTCAGATGCTCTCTCCGCCCATTCCGAATACCCCTGGCAAGTTCCGTCGGGTAAGGCCAGGAGCTGGATTGCAGAATCACGGGGTCTTACTTATTCCGGGGGGACTTGATTCTGAAATAGAATGATTGATAGAATCGATATTTCATAGACGAATGACCGAGACCATAAAATCCTTTGATACCCGCACATGTGGCTGAATATATAAGGAAGTTCACACACCCTGGAAAAATCCATCCTGTATCCCTGGATTGCCAGCATGATTTCTTGTCTTATTTACCATTTTCTTAGCGGGTGGTTTATGTCTTGTCCTTTCGGGTTGCCTGACCTAGGCTGATGGCACTTCGTAATGGTTTGTCTGGAGTCCAGCGGCTCTCTAAGGCTTCGATGTACTTGTACCTGCCATCAAAACAACGTGAAGGATTCAGTGAACGTCTTGATACTTAGTAACATAAGACAATTCACTAAATGGTTATTGGCTCTACTAGAGGAGTCTGAAATCAACAACATGTAACTGCTTGGTCATTGAGTGTTCCGCTGCTTGAGGAAGTATGTGAGAGGATCGATGCTGAGTAGAAGTAGGGTTAAAGAAGCCAAGAATGCATCCCCCTTTACTTAATAGGGCTTGAAAGGCTAGACAGTTTGTTTTCCTTTCCTATCCAGTATTTTCAATCCAAGCCGAAATAGGAAAAGCTGCAAGCACCACTAGGCCCGGTCATCGGTTGAACGTCAGTAGGGTCAGATATTCATTCCTTACTCAAATAGGAAGGTGGCAATCTCAATCTAGCGGCATGGTCGAGAACAAGCCTTTGATGATCCATGGGGTTTTTGTTTTGGTTACAAGAAGTGCTTCTTCGCTTGCTTGTAGCGCCTCGACTCAACTTTCCGCTGTAGGATTGAGTGAGGTGATGATAGCTGAAGCCAAGGTTCCTTGCTACGCTCCATAGATGTTCGTACGATTCTTGTGGATTTTGGGTGTGTTTGAATTCAGCCTCTCGTTAGGTCTTCACTGAAGGATTGTCCACCTTCTCAAGCCTATCTACCATACCCTTAGAAAGTGATAACGGATGACTTCCATTACAAAATGGAAGAACTTTTCAAACTAGTTGATAGTTGTTCCCTGGTTGCACCCCCCAATGGGTTCTAATTTATTAAATCACATATTTCTATTTTTGGTACATCACATGTGTATTTGGTGGAGAATCACTCGGCGCGGGGCCTCCCGTGAGAGGTCAGGTGATGGTCAACAACTCAGGCAGGAAATGCTGAAAAGCGGCTAACGATGCAAGAGCTTTTTTCCCCATATACACTCTAAAATAAGGGTATGTCGGGTTTTTGGACCCTATGTTGAGTAAGGGTTCCAAACATTCCAAAAGTGATAGGTATGTGTTGTTGCTTGTCACTCTCTTTCTATATTATGCCAACCTACAAAACATCGATAGAAAGTGGATTTCAGGTTCGATAGTCTAGAGAAGGTATTAGCCACCGGTGACCATACTTTCATAAAAGCACCGTTGGGCGGTGGTTCCTATCCTTCCTATTGAACCTCGAACAAAAAATCGATATCGCCATCAGCTCGACTAAGAGTTCCGAATCGAAAAACTAAACTGAACTGGAATTAAGACAAAAGAAGCGAGTGCTGAAAATAGACCGCTTTCTTAAGGCTTCAAACTACTAGTCATTAAGAATACAATGAATAACAATTAAGGAAGTCCATTTCTTGACTTGGCCTGCATGCATTATACCTAACTTTTTAACTCGATTTCAATCTCAACAAAGAAATGAAAGCATAACTCTTTGCTCCCTTGCAATGCCTCTTAGTATTTTATTTTAGCCTACCTTGTGAAGATCTCTCGGGTGTCTATGGAAGATACGATCAGTCTCGTGATAAAGAAAAGCCTTTTCCGATGTTGAAAGGTATCGTCATGACAATTCAATTTAATTGATAAAATTCTCGGGGCTCCCCATGATTTAGTAAAAGGCAGGGGATATTTTTTATTCATCTGGGGTTCATTCATTATGAACTAAAATGTGGTTGGCTGATTAGTGAGGTCTTAAAAATGTCATAGAATTCATGATCGGCCATTCTATTTTTGCTTTCAGCAAGTAGGCGACACGAATCTATGCTTTCTATCTTTCAATCGGATACCAATTGCTTGGATGCGTTTGAAAGCCTCAAGATGTCTTGCATAATAAATTATTGCTAGGTTTGTCTTGAGTCTCTGAAACAAACGGTCCATTTATGGATGGGTGAACGACGGGGATTGAACCCGCGCGTGGTGGATTCATAATCCACTTCCTTGATCCACTTGGCTACATCCGCCCCTACCCCCGGATAGGTTGAAGTCTCTATCTACGATCAGATCTTTTCTGAACTCTACTATGACCGCTTATCAAAGAGAAGTGTTTTCGTATAGTATAGTGGCAAGTCTATTGTTGTGTTTCGGAATTAGGGGAAACAAAGCTTCAACAACTAGAAGCTTCCTGGCAAAGCTTCAAACAAAGAGGTTGGGCTGTTCACTTCATTGATTTGACTTGACTTTACTTAAGATTAAAGATAGGGGCCAGGCGACCAGTGAAGGCTCATTTAGTAGACAGTGAGCGAGCTGCAAGCACCTATTCCTATCAAAATGAGAAGCAGCAAGAGAAACTTGAACTTGAAGAAGCGAGCCTCTATCAAAGAAAGTCATTGCGCGCTAGCCCCTTGTCTTGTATAGGGTGGAAAACCTATGCACCCCTAAACTACAAGCTTTCTTTGAAGCCCCTACAACATGGGATATTTGAAGAATCCCCTTTCTACAAACCATTCTATAATATAAGAGAAGCTCTTCGAGCTTTCTTCGCATGCTTGAGCGCATCCCCTTTCTATTAGTGAGGTTGTAAAATTTCCTTTAGTTCCTTTATGACTATAATATAAATAATAAGGTTAGGGGGCACTATCGAGCAAGAAAACGGACGCGCTAAGATGCAACTTCGCGTACCTGCTATGCCCTTGCTTCTTGCATTATATTTTACTAAGAAACTAATATAAATGGAACCTTTTCTTTCTCAAACTAAACTTTCTCCCTTCTTGCTTTAGTGAAATAAGGGGTGCTAACACGACCTTCCTTCAGCTGGCTTCTCCCTATCTATTCATCCTTTTTCTCAAATGGATATTTAGGGTTCTCTCTTATTCATAGATCTTGAAACCAGATCAATATCCATTTCTCAATAGATGTATTTATTGATAGAAAAATATAGATCTCTACATGGATCTATCTCCATATCTAAATATGGAAGAACTGACACAACAAGGGCGTAACCAATGGAAGGTTCTCACCCTGTCCCCGACATTATTCTCCGACGATGTCCCCTGGGTGAAAGGAGCCACCTTTCTCTTTATTCCTTCAATCATTCCGATCAGGACAAGTGGTTCATTTTGTCCTCCTATCTACCCAGTGCTCTGTCTTCATTCATGATCATGTTTGGCAAAAGGTAGTTGTAGAGGAGCGGTTGTGAAACGGCGATTCCCCCCTTTCCATTGATGTAGGGAGGGCTTCCTTCTCCGCCATTCCAGCCTATTATTGATAGGGATTTTACCGATGCTGAAGATAGCTTGCTTACCGAGCCGCTCTCTTGAGAAGCTAGTTGCCAGGAAAGAAGCGAGGAGGAAGCGAAGCTGTCTACAAAGCTTTGCTTCATCCCCTATAGCCGTAATACTCGGCTTGTCGCTACTATGATTCAAAAGGTAACCGACGGTTCCCCAACGTTCTCCGCTTTTCGCAACCTTAACCATTTGTCATTCCGATTACTTCGTCCATAAACCATTTTTTTAATTCAAAATAGCGATACGCTCTAAAACAATATATAAGAAGCTTCCATTCAAGAAGCTACCACTTCTCACCTCCCTCGACGTGATAAGCTCCCTTCCCTTTTCTAAAATGCCTGAGTGGTCTGCTCAGCAAACGTACAAAGTGGACCGTAGTTTGGCTGACCCTCTTCTTCCCATTCAGGTTGGGTTGACCCAGAAGTACAGTAAGAAGGAATGGAACCACTGGAGAGTCGTCTTCAGTTCACACTTGGGCAAAGATGACTGACTTTGGAAGCAGAACACGAACCTATTTCCGCTATTCCAGGTTCTTATTGAGCATAGCGAAATCGAGGTTGATGATAAAGTCAGTGTAGTTTCCATGGTGTTCTACCTTTGCGTAGTCTCGGACCATAGTGGAAGGTTCCGCACCTGAGCCTCGCTAGACTCGGGTGAAGTGTAAGGTGTAATGAAGAAAATAGAAGAGATGAAGTCTGTCCCTTAGCCCAGTCTTTATCCACAGCTGACGTAACTCTGTACCGATGCCTCACTATTACTTTCATTTTTGTTTTATTTTTAAATTAATTAACGACTAAGAGATTTCATAACCTGAGCTGTCCTTAACCAGCTCACTTACTTCATAACCTTAGCCTCCCTTTCTTTATAGTTTTCTAGTTCATCAAAGTGACTTCGTAATCTCAACGTACTTTTTTTTATTGCTATAGCATAGGCCTTAGGCACATCAAACGGGTGCTTCACCCCTCTTTTTTTGAATTAGAAAGAGCGGGATCTTACTTATTTAGGGGGGATGAAAGACAAATAAAAGGACAAGGAGGCTTTATGATCAGAGAAAGAGAAAGGGCGTGGTTGGTGTGTCACTAGGTCGGTGGGGGAACTCGTAGGAAGGGGGGACGACCCACCGAATGCACATCAAAAATCGCCAACATGAAGACAAACGAAATCTTGAATTGCGTATAGAAACAAAACGAACCACTTCTATTCTCGGAGCTGAGGTATATGAATAATGGCTTTTTGGTCCCTTTCGTCCAGTGGTTAGGACATCGTCTTTTCATGTAAAAGACACGGGTTCAATTCTCGTAAGGGATAGGTACTCATTCCAGCCCGCTTTCAGTTAGTGTTCATTATTGAGTGATCGCTCGCTATCTGGCTGGAAAAGATGGTCCGTAAGTTTCCTGTCTCCCAGCAAGCAAGACGAGATCACCACTTCTCTCAGTAATGGACTTCCTTTACTTCGTAACCTTAGCCTTAGATGTCCTTCCATAGATTCTTGAACCTCCAACAGGCAAAATCTTCATGTATGCATTCTTTCTCTCCTCCCCTCAGCTATACATCCCTTTTTTTCTTTTGGCCGTTTTTGTTAGGCATTGAACCCCACCCCACGTAGTGGTGCTAAGTGGTGTCCTCCCCTCCTTAATACCTGGACAGAATTCCATCTATAAATCCTAAAGCTTAAACCATGGAATGGCGCAATAAGTTGGCCTAGTCTCTCGCCCAGCCTTCGCCTTCTTCAGTGGCCAAGTTAAAGCATTCATCGTCGGCCTACCATCTTATTTTTTCAAGGTTGAGCTTCTTCAATTGAAGCTAATGCTATGCTGCCCTTACCTTGTTCAAGAGAAAGTGAGGACTTTCTTTTAGCTACCGGCCCAAACAAAAGAGATTAGCCTCTTGATCGATCGATTGATTGGATAGAAGTACGAAGGGGTTGATTGAAGTATGAGATCAGCCCAAGACTAAGTTCGAGCAACTAGCTACTGCAGGATTGGACGTCTATCTAACTCACCATGCTCCCCTACTCCTATAAAGGCCGGCGAAAGGAATGCTCTGCTCATCTTTCTTATGGCTCATTATCGCAGTGCTCGTTCACTCCTTCGGCTTCTTCCATTCAAAAAAGAGTAGTCTTTCCTTGGTAAATAGCGTCTTGAAGTGAAGCAAAGGCATTATTGAAGGAAAGAAATGGTGGGTCGGTCAATTGAATTAGATAGGAGATGTAGGACCTGTCTTAACCGCAAGTGCATTCGCTATTCGATTCTATCCTAAATCCAACCAAATTTGGATTCCTAAGTGTGTATCTCTTCTTTACCTTTAAGTGACAAGGGGGTGACAAAGGGTATACTTTCTTCTTTATGTCGCCGTCTCATCAATGAGCATAGATTAATAGCCAAGCCTACCCTTTTGTGCTTGTCAATCTATATCCGATTCTTCAGGTATAGTTTTCATTTATCACAGATCGACATGTGATCCATCCTTTCTCCCCCTTTCGTCATAAGGTGTGGTCTGACTCTGAGAAAAACAATTCCTGTTTTTAGGTCCCTACTAAGCAGAATTCGTAAACTATGCAAAGGCTCTTTGAATACTTTTGAAAACGTTTTTAGCAAAAAATGCAAAAATAATTCTCAACGCCCTTACGAGGTAGTGATGAGTTAAACTACTCGTGTTGGCATGGAAGTCAGCCCGATAAACTGATTCCATTCTGCTACTAGGGTTCCAAACCTTCCCCTGAGCTCTAGAATCTATAAATACCTCGTCAACTCAAGAAATGCTAAAGCTATTTAGAGTTGGTATTTCTATCTAAGTCGGAAGGAGAACTTCGGACAAAGAGCAACTCAAAAGTACTTTACTTCAATCCCAATACTGAAAGACGTGACTTCAGGACTAGATTTTGTAAGGAAAGACTTGTTTACTTCCTGCAAATTGCTTATTTAAGAACTAGTAGGAAGAAAGGAATTTAAAAACAAATAAGGCAGCATTGGCATTGAATGGGAATGCTTGAATAGGAATCCTCTTAGCAACTGACTATAGACATGAGTCTAAGCCGCCGGGAGAGGAGAGACCATTTTCATGAGAGAGGGACGAGCAAAATTGATAGGCCTTCTAAGCGATCATTTAGGGCCCTCGTTAGCGACCCATTATTCTTCCCTAAGCTGTCAGAGTCCGATCGAAGCGAGAAAGAGATAGAGGAATCCTCGCTCATAGATGTGAATTGAAAATGCAAGCCTGAATTATTTTTAATTAGGCTTTGTAGTCTGGTAGGTGTCCCTGGTAAGGTTTGATTGTTATCTGTAAGTCTTGTTTTGACTGCGGGAAGGTGAACATTGCAAAAGCGATTAATTGGTTGGGAAGAATAGGACTTCTAACTCCAAGCCTACCCTACCCGAAAACAAGTTTCAGCATTGATGTAGCCTCTTGTCGATACTACTAGTCTTCTCACTACCTACTAGAAAAATCCCATCAAGATAGATTGAATCGACGACCTATACTTCAACTAAAGGCACAAGGGCGTAGCGAGCACAGAACAGAGGAAATGCACATGGGTCTCCTTGAAGAACGAAGTCTAGGGTAAAGAAAGAAGGGTAGAGTGGGCACACTTTTACTGTGCTTGGATTGGCATGGCTGTCCCCCTTTGCTGGTTGAGGCTCGGCCTTTGACTCCGCTTGCCTCTACTTTTCATGTCAAGCGTACAAGTCTAGTTTAGTGGGATTTACTTCTAAAGACAGGAATTCTTTTTCATCTCCCCTGTCAAAGTCGACGTCTTAACCTGACTTCCTGAGCTCAGTTGATTCTTGAAGCAGTAGCTCTGGATCGAGAGCTGGATGCTTACCTTATTATTATGAAAAGGAGAAAGAGCTCTTTTTATAGATGTTGAGGTGAGTAAGGGGGGGTTTGCTGGCTTGCTGGCTAGCTCGTGCAATCAAGGAAAAATGCCTTCGCCTTCTTTTTTCAAAATGAAAAAGTAAACTACCTTAGTAAGCTAGCTTTGGTTGCTAAGCAAGCCGGGCACTACGCTAGGACGTGGATCGATCATGACGAGAATGGACTTCTCCGTAATGTAATGTAAATGTAATAGAAGAGGCAGAGTCCAGTTCCCCTCCCTTCTCGACCAGACGAAGGAGATATGAATTCCATTTAGGCGGGTCAGGGCTTGGCTTGACCCTGTGTTCTCCCGGGTCGGAGGCGAGAACTTGAAAGTGAATCATTCAGTGGTGGGGTGTTCATAGAACAGAAGGCCTCGCCCAAGGAGTGGCAGATTTGGATGGAGTCTCGCTTTGATGCTGGGGAGATGAGATCCATAGATCTGGATAGAGTCTCGCTCATAGAGGAAGAGTACGCGCGCTAGCGCGCTACGGCTTACGTAGTTGATCGGATCAGATAGCCCTTCCTTCGGGCAAGCAACCAAACCCGGCACATCCAATTCTATTCCGATCAACAACTTGGAGGTATGGCTGAGTGGCTTAAGGCATTGGTTTGCTAAATCGACATACAAGAAGATTGTATCATGGGTTCGAATCCCATTTCCTCCGGTACGGAAATGAAAGGGGCGGGCGAAATTACGTGAGAGAAAGAACCTCTTGGTGGAGTCCAGTCCCCCGGAGGACAGAATAGCACTTCTTAGTGACTAGGAGCGGAGAGCCCGTTGCACCTTGTTTTTCTTTGACCGGCCTATCTTCTTTCTATAAGCAAGCTCCCTCCGGCCGTCCAGTCCCTGGACGGCTCTCGGTTCTTGAGCATGTTGGGGGATTAGGCNAAAGAGTAGAGTGGGCACAATTTTACTGTGCTTGGATTGGCATAGTTGTCCCCCTTTGCTGGTTGAGGCTCGATCATTGACTCCGCTTGCCTTTACTTTTCATGTCCAGCGTACAAGTCTAGTTTAGTGGGATTTACTTCTAAAGACATGAATTATTTTTCATCTCCCCTATCAAAGTCGACGTCTTAACCTGACTTCCCGAGCTCAGTGGATTGTTCAAGCAATAGCTTTGGATCGAGAGTTGGATGCTTGCCTATTATTATGAAAAGGAGAAAGAGCTCTCTTTATAGATGTTGAGGTAAGTAAGGGGGGTTTGGTGGCTTGCTGGCCAGTTCGTGCAATCAAGGAAAAATGCCATTGTCTTCATTTTTCAAAATGAAAAAGTAAACTACTTTAGTAAGCTAGCTTTGGTTGCTAAGCAAGCCTGGCACTACGCTAGGACGAGGATCGATCATGACAAGAATGGACTTCTCCGTAATGTAATGTAAATATAATAGAAGAGGCAGAGTTTAGTTCCCCTCCCTTCTTGACCAGATGAAGGAGATATGAATTCCATTTAGGCGGGTCAGGGCTTGGCTTGAACCTGTGTTCTCCCGGATGGGAGGCGAGAACTTGAAAGTGAATAATTCAGTGGTGGGGTGTTCATAGAATAGAAGGCCTCGCCCAATGAGTGGTAGATTTGGATGGAGTCTCACTTTGATGCTGAGGAGATGAGATCTATAGATCCGGATAGAGTCTCGCTCATAGATGAAGAGTACGCATGCTAGCGCGCTACGGCTTACGTAGTTGATCAGATCACATAGCCCTTCCTTCGGGCAAGCAACCAAACCTGGTACATCCAATTTTATTTCGATAACAACTTGGAGGTATGACTGAGTGGCTTAAGGTATTGGTTTGCTAGATTGACATACAAGAAGATTATATCATGGGTTCAAATCACATTTCCTCCGGTATGGAAATGAAAGGGGTGGGCGAAATTACGTGAGAGAAAGAACCTCTTGGTGGAGTCTAGTCCCCCGGAGGACATAATAGCACTTCTTAGTGACTAGGAGCACAAAGCCCGTTGCACCTTGTTTTTCTTTGACCGGCCTATCTTCTTTCTATAAGCAAGCTCCCTCCGGCCGTCCAGTCCCTGGACGGCTCTCGGTTCTTGAGCATGTTGGAGGATCAGACAGCAGTTGAAATAGCTTCTCAAAAGCTTGACGAACAAGCGAAAAAAGCCTATATATTCTATTTTCTTAGTTTAGTAAAGGGCTTTTCCCTTACTAGTCAAGTGGTACGGTAGGGTGCTATTCGAGGAAGAAAACAGACTTTAGGAAAGTGGTTCAGGTAGCTCAGCTGCTTAGAGCAAAGGACTGAAAATCCTTGTGCCAGTGGTTCGAATCCACTTCTAAGTAGGCGAAAGGTCCAAACCGTATCCGGGAGCGAGCCGAATTTAGAAACGAAAGTGAAAGAGTAAGCAACAAAATGTGAGCGCCCCTGCACTATACGAATGACTTTTTAGCTGTAAGGTTGGGGTGTCTTGTTGAGGCAGATTCAAAAAAAAGAGGTTGATTAATCGTTTTGGTTCTCGCATCCCTGTGCCCAAGAGGATGGGCGAGTTTGGTTTGAGTGTTCATCGATCGGGTGGATATATATGATTCGGGGTGGTGAGACGAGGTGTAGCACACTTTGGTCAGCGCATCTATTTTGGGTACAGAGGGCCATAGGTTCGAATCCTGTCACGTTGATGTGGTAGCCTTCTCCGTGGTCGGACAGTAAGGCAAACAGCGCAAAGCATAAAGTAAAGACATGATGCCTGGACTAAGTAAAGTGTTTTTAATGGATAAGGATAGGGGTTCTATTTGGCAGAAGTAAAGCATTCACTCAATAATTGTTCCTCGCAAAAGGAATATAACCAAATGATCGAGTTCGAGAATAGGGATCTTCGGATCCGTGATAAAAAGCATTCATGCTATTCTTTTTTTCAACGAATACTTACTTCGCATCTTGCCTTGGCCGAAAATGCCGCCTACACCCCCCAAGAAGTCTTTTATGACTTTTTGGAAGAGAAACGAAGTGAAATTAACCAACAAGGGGGGAATGTATTAGTAAAGGACCAGAGAGAACTCAAATTTTATAATCTACTATCTCGCGATATACGAACACATAGCCAAAACATAGCCTATATAAATAGAATACTCGGTGAATGATAATGAATTGGATTTGCACTGAGAAGTCCCTATGGAACAGTTGAGGGCAGCTGAACGAAAGGAAAGCGGGTAGGCCGCCTGGGTGAGACAAAGCAGAATAATCTAACTGGAGGAGAGAAAGCCAAGATGGCTTGGTAAGCAAGCAATCCATTATGTGGGCGCCAACTCCAAGTTCCCTCTCTTCTTATTTTTTTGTCACGATAAAAAATGAAAGGTTGTTCTCTGGGCCTGTCTTTTTCTCCTAGAGATGCTGGTTCAAGTCCAGCTCGTAAAAGAGTTTGTGAGTATACCTCGGGATGGCTTTTCATCCACTACACATCCTCGAAATCTAGTCTAGTTCATCCATAGAGGACTTGACACTTATCTACGACAAACCTCAAGCAGGACGAGTCAATAGCAGATGCGGATTTTATTTAATAGTTGTGCTTATGCCTTCAACCCCGAAAAGGTCAGATTCGTGCAAAAGAGAAACATCCGAGATTTGTGAACAGACCGGTTTAGGACAGAGAAATCCTTATGAATACCACAAGGGGGGAGGGGGAGGGGGAGGGGGCATAGGGCTGTTTGAACGTGGCTTTCACTAAGTGAAAGATGTTCCTACAATGAAACCGTTAGACCTTTGTTGACGCACATGAATTATCTTTCTAGCCGGTGAAGCTAAGAAAAGAAGCCCTTAGAAATTAGAGCTAGACCCACACAAATGCTTAATCTAAACCTCTGTCCTCCTTCCCCTCCTACCAGATCGATAAGCAGAAGCTTGATCTTCCGGCCCAAAAGGCTTTTTCCGAGATATTACTTCCCCCTATTCGACGATTCACTCTTCCAGGACTTGCTTGACTCATCCGAAAAAAAGAGGGAAAGTGATGAGACCGCTAATGCCACTAGGGGAGTTTAAAGACTCATTTCCAAGGCTAGAAGCCTAGACTAGACTAGAAAGAAAATTGCTTTGGTCTTTAGTCATCTCTACTAAATGCAGTTGCCTAGGAATCCAATGCACTAACTCATGGAAGCTTCATTCATGCTCACCTACCGACCGAGGAAGACGCTACCAATCCCTTGAATCGAGGGACTACGCGCTTTCAATCCCTTACAGCTACCTTCCATGCCCTTCGACTGCCCGAACTACCAACCGCCCTACTATCTGCTAGTCTGGTTCGACTCGAACTTCTGTCATGTCAAGCTTCCTGACCTGCTTTGTACCAGCCAGTATTTTGTGTACTTTGGGGTGCTGACTAGCCCTACTCAACGCCCCACACCTCTCTCTTGAGTGCTTCATTGAGCATTTCTCTTTCCTATTCCGTCCTTACGCTACACTATCCATAAGGTTGACCTAGTCCTCTCTTCTCTCTCTTTGTCCACGCGAAGATTCCATTCCTTTCCTTTCCTAGCCTATTCAATGTAGTCATGTATGTAATAGAATTCAATGGGAAGACCTCCTAGTTGGACCCAGACTGCGATGGTTGTAAATGGTCCCCAGCTCCTAAAAATGTAGGCTCCCAGAGCCTTAGACTGAGATAGTACCACAAAGCAGAGGTTAACATAAATGATCTATGGAAGTCCTCTCCCACATGAAAGCTAAATAAGGAGAAGAAGTGCCCCAAATCAATGCATTCCATTCTTAGCAGAGGTTCCTTCCATATAATCCCTCGAAGTACTTCGCTTACTGATAATCGGCTTAATGTATGCATATTTTGATATATATCGCCTCACATTTTGCTCATGTCTCGATGATTTGAGATGTTTAATATGATTATTTATGCTAAATTTTGGTATTTCTATGTGTAGGGATCATTCAGATACAATTTGGGATGAAAGGGCGCGAATTGGAGCGAAACTAGAACAAAATTGCAGAAATGGATGTTGAGCGCCACAGCCAGCGTGGGGCGCTCGCTGTGGCGCACTTTACAGAAGCAAAGAAGTTTGAGCGCCAGGTCCAGCGCCCCACGCTGGCCTGGACGCTCACAACGGGAATTCTCTTTTTTCGGCTAGGACTCGATTATTTCGACCCCTGGACGCCCCCAACTCATATAAAAGCCAAGCTAAACCTATTGTTGAACAAATGTGATTTTAGAGAGAAGGGGGGAGGCGCAAAACACTCGAAAAAGCAAGGATTTGATCAATTCTTCCATCCCTTTCCTTGTATTCATTGATTTCAAGTTTGAAAATACAATTTTTGATGATTGTATGAACATGAGTGGCTAAGAACCCTATTGTTCTAGGGTCATGGGTATACATGAATGTTGATGTTTGAAGTTTAAATTGACGAAGTTGATTTTATCATATTGGGTTGTTTATTTAATTATGTTTTAAATTATTTTGCTGAGTAGCTAATAGTGAAATACTATCTACGAATCTAGAGTTGAACTTGAAAGAGGGAACTCTAGATTGCATATAGAATTAAATAGAGTAAGTTCTCAAACCCGGGCATCGGGGAACGGATTCGCAATTAGGATAGACATATACCTAATTGCCTTACTCGGTTGCAATACANACCAGCCAGTATTTTGTGTACTTTGGGGTGCTGACTAGCCCTACTCAACGCCCCACACCTCTCTCTTGAGTGCTTCATTGAGCATTTCTCTTTCCTATTCCGTCCTTACGCTACACTATCCATAAGGTTGACCTAGTCCTCTCTTCTCTCTCTTTGTCCACGCGAAGATTCCATTCCTTTCCTTTCCTAGCCTATTCAATGTAGTCATGTATGTAATAGAATTCAATGGGAAGACCTCCTAGTTGGACCCAGACTGCGATGGTTGTAAATGGTCCCCAGCTCCTAAAAATGTAGGCTCCCAGAGCCTTAGACTGAGATAGTACCACAAAGCAGAGGTTAACATAAATGATCTATGGAAGTCCTCTCCCACATGAAAGCTAAATAAGGAGAAGAAGTGCCCCAAATCAATGCATTCCATTCTTAGCAGAGGTTCCTTCCATATAATCCCTCGAAGTACTTCGCTTACTGATAATCGGCTTAATGTATGCATATTTTGATATATATCGCCTCACATTTTGCTCATGTCTCGATGATTTGAGATGTTTAATATGATTATTTATGCTAAATTTTGGTATTTCTATGTGTAGGGATCATTCAGATACAATTTGGGATGAAAGGGCGCGAATTGGAGCGAAACTGGAACAAAATTGCAGAAATGGATGTTGAGCGCCACAGCCAGCGTGGGGCGCTCGCTGTGGCGCACTTTACAGAAGCAAAGAAGTTTGAGCGCCAGGTCCAGCGCCCCACGCTGGCCTGGACGCTCACAACGGGAATTCTCTTTTTTCGGCTAGGACTCGATTATTTCGACCCCTGGACGCCCCCAACTCATATAAAAGCCAAGCTAAACCTATTGTTGAACAAATGTGATTTTAGAGAGAAGGGGGGAGGCGCAAAACACTCGAAAAAGCAAGGATTTGATCAATTCTTCCATCCCTTTCCTTGTATTCATTGATTTCAAGTTTGAAAATACAATTTTTGATGATTGTATGAACATGAGTGGCTAAGAACCCTATTGTTCTAGGGTCATGGGTATACATGAATGTTGATGTTTGAAGTTTAAATTGACGAAGTTGATTTTATCATATTGGGTTGTTTATTTAATTCTGTTTTAAATTATTTTGCTGAGTAGCTAATAGTGAAATACTATCTACGAATCTAGAGTTGAACTTGAAAGAGGGAACTCTAGATTGCATATAGAATTAAATAGAGTAAGTTCTCAAACCCGGGCAT
>AWOL01S0043666.1:11062-21582 GCA_000715115.1 Nicotiana otophora
AGCACCAATATACAACCCACACTATGTCTACGGAGCCTCTATAGATAAAGAAGAGTACTATGATAATGCTGGAAACAAGGCCCCGGCTATACCTCAAACACAATACACAAAGAACAAAAGATACATGACCCCGGAATGAAGTGGGGTTCCCCACGTCAGCAGGGAAGAGGGTGTACCGCAATCACTAATCAATGTCTCCTATTGTGGAACCACCTGCATCTATTAAAGATGCAGCGCCCCTGCAAAAGGGACATTAGTACCGTCGAATAGTACTAGTATAAAAACCAAACACCAATATAAGAAATCGGAAGTACAATATCAATATGATAAATCATGGCGACAATAGAATATCATCGATAACAATGTAGACCAGAGCAGGCTTATTAAGAGCTGCATATAACATTTATAGAATTTAAGATGAGATCTCCTGAAACCATTTTCACACAAAGAGGCCCCGCTGCCTCACCCCAATGTATGCAGATGGTGGTGTAAGCACAATACCAAAACTCTACTCAAGAGGCCATGCCGCCTCACCCCAATGTATGCGGGTGAAGGTATAATCACAGTACCAAAAACCTTCACAGATACCAATAACTACACAAAGAGGCCATGCCGCCTCACCCAATGTATGCGGGTGCAGGTATAACAACAATATCAAAATCATACACAAGGTGGCATTGCCGCCTTACCCCAATTGTATGCGGGTGGAGGTGTAATACCAATCACAATCTCTACACAATTTGGCATAATAATTTTCCACATAAATTACAACTTGGAATCATAACATGTAGATATACAATCCATAGTTTGGAACACATCCTCAATTTGTAATAATATGATAGAGCATTTGAAACATAAATTGAACATATATCTTTGCCACAAAACTTATTCGGAATACTCGATTTGTAATAAATATCTTGGAACTTACAAGGATATTGGTGTTCCAATTCTTAAAGAAGAGTTTAGCCAACATACCTCAATTGAGCTTCCTTAAACTCTAAAATGTTCCAGAATTCTCAGCAACTTCAATCTATTTTAGAAATATAACAAGTTGAACCAAATTTAGGAAGATGATCATGGTTCTAGCTCATTTGAGCATTTTATCAAACACTAGGTGTGCATTAAGGTTTCAAGGTGCTTTTAAGGAGGATTCCATCATCCCACAACCCATTCTATACCATTTTTTGCTCAACAATTTTCCTACACCCTCTGATAACGCATGCATGCAAAATAACCAACTCCCATACCGAAGAATCATTTTACTAATTACCCAATTCTAGATAAAATTCGAGATTGAGGGTTAAGGTGTATAATCTTACCTCAAGGATGAAGACCTAGTGAGTTTTCCTTGTTAATCTTCAAAGATTGGAGCAAGAATTGAAGGATAATTTGTTGAGGATCACTCTCTAACTCTAGGGCACTCTCTCACTCTCAAAATGTTAGATTTTAGCTAAAAATGGTCTGTTGCGTCTATTTGACGAAGTAGGATCGGGTTATAAAAACCCAAAAATAAAGCTCTAGAACAGCATATGCGACCGCATAATGATTCTGCGGTCCGCAAAATAGGCCGCATAATTGTCCTCCAAACCCAGGCATGACTAACGCAGTCTCGGTCATAATGCGGCCTGTAGACCTGTTCCATGGTCGCATAATGCACCGCATAACGGGTACGCAGTTGTATAATGCGCCGCAAACCTGACCTCCAAATTGGACCATCCCTGCCTCACTTTGTGGCCATTATGCGGTCCGCAGAGTGATTCTGCGATCGCATAGTGGGCCGCAGAAATGCATTTTTCTATCAAAATATTTCCTTTACTATCCTCAAACATGTAAGCCTCGTTCGACACCACGAAACATTATTTTTCCTTTGCAAAATTTTACGGGGCCTTACATTCTCCCCTACTTAGGATCATACGTCCTAGAATGAGGGTCAAAATCTATTATTAGCATCAAATGTGGCCCAACTGTTAATTCACACTCACCCGTAGTTTCAAAATTTGGCCAACTCCCTGAATTTCCAAATATTTCGCCAGAGTCTCCCTTGTAACTGGGCCTATCCACCTGCTAGGGAACCTTAAAAACACATCCTATCAACATATACATAATCCAACGAGGTAACATAACACAAAACAACACAAACTGTAGCCTCATAAGCAATATATTACCAGAAAGGAACACCCTTAACATCAATTTTACAAAGGATACATAATTCATAGAAGGCAACCCTTAGAATTTTCATAGAACCCAACTTTATAAATGCATGGCTATTCAAACAAATAAGGATAATTTTTCTTCATTTCTTCCTCGGCCTCCCAAGTAGCCGCTACAACCTATTGGTTTCGCCATAGTACTTTCACAGAGGCAATTTCTTTATTTCTCAACTTTCGGAATAGAAACTGGAATCTCTTCATAAGTCAATTCCTCATTAACCTCAATAGTCTCAACCAGAATAATGACTGTCGGGTCTCAGACTACTTTCTTCAACATAGACACAAGAAACATCGGCTGCACTAATGACATTTCAGGTGGTAGAGCAAGCTTGTATGCCACCTCACTGATTCTCTGTATGATTCTGTACAGCCCAACATACCTCGGACTAAATTTCCTTTTCTTACCAAATCGCATTACACCTTTCATGGGAAAAACTTTCAAGAATACCCAATCATCTTCTTTGAACTCCAAATCCCTACGATGAACACCCGAATAGGACTTCTGATGACCTTGAGCAGTCTTAACTGCTCCTTAATAGTAGAGCCCGGGTGAATAAAATACCTAGAAGTGTGAGCCTCGGTCATGATTCTTTCCCGCAGACCATCCACATTTGGAACAAATAACCGCCCTTGGTACCTTAGCGTACCATCATTCAAGAAGAGAGAGAAAGCCATATTCTTATGCTTTGGAATCCCCTCCTTCAATTGCACCAACAATGGATCGTTGTATTGCTTCTCTTTGACTTCCACAAAAAGTGATGATTCAGCCCTATTTTGTACAATCACCCCTCCTTCACTAGATTCCACAAGACGAACTCCCAAACTAGCTAATAGGTGAACTTACTTGGCCAATGGCATTTGATATGCCTCCAAGTGTGCTAAACTACCCATAGATTTCCGGTTAAGAGCATCCGCCACAACATTAGCCTTCCCCGAATGATATAAGATATCAATGTCGTAATCCTTGAGTAACTCAAGCCATCTTCTCTACCTCAGATTCAATTCCTTCTGCTTGAAAATATACTAATGTCCCTTATGGTGCATGATTATATCCACATGGACACCATATAAATAATGTCGCCAAATTATCAATGCAAATACCACCTCCGCAAGTTCTAAATCATGTGTTGGATAGTTCTTTTCATGATCCTTGAGTTTCCTAGAAGCATAAGCTATCACCTTTACATGTTGCATTAATATACACCTAAGCCCGATTCTCGAAGCATCACAAATATACCACAAATCCATCTATACCCTCTAGTAAGGTCAACACCGCTGTCGTAGACAATCTTGCTTTCAACTCTTGGAAACTCTTTTCACAAGCATCTAAACATTGGAACTTAATTGCATTCTACGTCAATTTAGTCAATGGAGAGGCAAGAGTAGAAAACCCCTTCACAAACTTTTTGTAATATACAACCTTTTTACACGGAATGCTTGAGGAGAGGGGTCTATATGTCCCTAAGAAACTACGAATCTTTATTGGAATTGTAGGCCTCTGCCAATTCATTACAGCCGCAATCTTCTGAGGATCAACTATAATCCCTTCACTAGAGACTACATGACCCAAGAATATGACATATTTCACCCAAAATTCACATTTCGAAAACTTTGCATATAACTTGTGCAGATATAGGGTTTTGTAGAACTACCCTGAGATGATCGGCATGGTCCTCTCGATTGCGTGAATATACAAGGATATCGTAAATAAACACTATCATAAAAGAGTCGAGGAATGGGTTGAAAACTGGATTCATAAGATCCATAAAGGATGCTGGGGCATTTGTTAGCACAAAAGACATCACTAGAAATTCAAAATGCCCATACCGGGTCCTAAAATCTATTTTCAGAATATCCCACTCCCTGATCTTCAATTGGTGATACCCGGATCTTAAATCAATCTTTGAGAAGTACCTGGCACCTTGAAATTAATCAAACAAGTCATCTATCCTTGGCAGTGGGTACTTATTCTTGATTGTGACCTTGTTAAGCTGCCGATAGTCAATACACTTTCTCAGTGACCCATCTTTCTTCCTCCCATAATGCACCGCAAACCTCACCTCCAAACTGGCCCATCCCTGCCTTACTCTACTGCCATTATGTGGTCGGCAGAGTGATTCTGCGATCGGATAGTGGCCCACAGAAATGCATTTTTCTGCCCAAAGTTTTCTTTTACTTTCCTCAAACACGTAAGCGCAGTTCGGCACCATGAAATATTATTTTTCCTTTACGAAATTTTATGGGGCCTTACATCTATTGTCTTAATATGTAGTATCTATTGATTGCATCTGAGTTGATGGGCTTCATACTGACTCTGCCGTCCAATTCTTCAAGGATCAATACTCCTCCCGACAACACTTGATGGACAACATAAGGACCTTGCCAATTCGGTGCAAACATTCCCTTGGCCTCTTCTTGACGAGGGAATATCTTCTTCAAAACCAACTGCCCTAGTGTGAATTACCAAGGTTTCACCTTCTTGTTGAATGCATTAGCCATCCTATTTTGATACACCTGGCATGTAACACCCCGGAAAAAAATTCCGAAGTACTTAAGCGAATAAGAAAGTTGATGTGCACTAATTATATTATTTTGTATGCAGACGAGGGCTATTAATATGATGGATATCCGTTTGATATTATAATGAGTGTAGGAGTAATATTATAAGTGGGGTGGGGTCTAAGGTGAGCCCTATGTCTAAGTCAAGTTGGAAATTTTATGATAGGCTGAAGTTTCAAATGGGTACGCACAAGACCAAACTTTGAACAAGAATATCTATATATATATATATATAAGGAGTTATTTGATGAAAACCTATCAAATGCAATATCTTCGAGTCTAGTTTCTAACTGTTTAAACCGTTTGTCATTTGGACACTCCTATAAGAAGTTATGACGAAATTACCAAAGGTTGGAAGAATGTGATTCTGCAGTCAGATGTGCGACCGCAGAATCATTATGCGATCGTAAAAGTGGTTATGCGACCACTAAAGGTCACATACCTGGCCAGTGCAGCCCAGTTCTGGGCATCAATTTTGCGGTCCATGGTGCGACCCGCATACCGATTGTGCGATCCATTATACGACCGCACACCTGAGTTCGGAGGGTTAATTTTCCTATTTTCATAACTCAGCCCCATTTTGATAAATAGGCTTTAGGGCTTGTTTTGGGGCAATTATCTGAGGTTTTTAGAGATAAGTGAAAGTGGTGTAGAGAGAGGAAGTAAATGAAGTGTTTTGTTCATCAAGATCTTGTTCAAGCCTTGAAATCCAACAAGGAAACCTCACAAGATCTTCACTCAAGAGGTAAGATTCAAATCCCTATTCTTCAATTTCAAATTTGGGTAGAAGATGGTTGATTAGGAGTATGATTCTTGGGTATGAGAGTATTATTTATACATGCATGTACCAATAAGGTTTGTGGGAAGATTGTTGAGCTCAAATGGGTAAATATTGGGTTGAGGAGTGAAGGAAGTCTTGTAGAAGAACCTTGTAATTAAATTTGCACACCTAGTGTTTGATAAAATGCTCAAATGAGCTGAAACCATGAATATCTTCCTAATTATGGTTCAATTTTGTTATGTCTCAAAATAGACTGGGATTGCTGGAATTTTCGAAATGTTTTATAATTTAAGGAAAGCTCAAAGAGAGGTATGTTGACTAAACTTCTTTCCTAGAATTGAATTCCATGATGTTCTTGTAGGTCCCGAGTTATTGTTTATAAATCAACTATTATGAATAAGCTTTGTGTTGAAAGGTATATGTTCAAAATGTATTCCGAATGCTCTTATTATATGATGTTATCCTTCAGGAATGTGTTCAAAGCTTGAGTTGGGTATAAAAATGTTATGACTCCAAGTAGTGTTTCAAGTGAAGGCTATTATGCCAAATTGTGTAAGAAGTCTCAATGTGCATAACACTTTTAATTTCTCATAGGTGTACAAAAAATAGTGGTTAGAGATTCCTTTTTGTTGATAGTCCATATAGATGCTTGAAAGTGAAAGTAGTGAGTTTGGGATATAAAGTGTGAAGTACTGAGTTGGGGATATCAAGTGTGAACACCGTGCCAAAAATGAAAGTTATACTTGTGGCCAATAGCGCCATTGAGCCTTGATTCAACTATTCCAAATTGACTCCAAAATAGAATTATCCAAAAGCTTATGTACTCAAGTAATGTCCAAATGTGGTTGTTCTAACTATTGCTATGCTTGGTAGGTATTTCCAATATGTTTTGATTTCTTACATATTCATGAGTTGAAATTTTGTATTGCCCTTTTGAGGAAAGGTATTTCAAGAGTATTCTATATGATGATGTTTATGATGATGACCCATGAAAGTAAAGAAATGAAAGTGCGGAATATGATATACGACTACAGTGCCATAAATGTAGAATAATATGTATGGGCAAGGGAGCCAATGAAATAATGATGTTGTAAGTAGTTAAAAGTAATGTGAAGTGATATATGGTGTGAAAGGTTATGAGATTAACGTATTTGTACTTATGTTCCCAATATGTTATAAGCTCCTACGCCCTCATGAGGATAGGCTATGGTGTTCCTAAATATTTTAAATGTTCTATGACCACCCATGGCAAGTACAAGTAAGTGATAGTATGAACATGAAATGTGGCCGTTGCCTAAATGAGAATTATGAGGTGTTGTATGTCCCAATAGTTTCAAGTATAGTTGTATGCTTCTGAAATAATGTATGTAAATGACTTCGATTGTTAAGTCCCCAAGAGTCATGAATCTAGCTAATGACCTCAAGATGTCAAGTGAGTGAATAATGAGATGAAAGGGAGATGTCCTATGCTAAATAATGATGAACCTTAAGAAAAGATATTGGGCCCATGTGCCATTGAAATATACTTATTTATTTACCATGCATGTGCTAATGTAATGAGTTTTGTTTCTCCATGATGAGCATAAACATGAAGTATTCCAATGATGTGGGAAATTAAGACCTTAAATGTAATGACAACCTATGTAGCTTTGAGTTTATATATGGAATTGTGATTGGGATTACACCTCCACCTGCATATATTGGGGTGAGGCGGTAGGATTGCTTTGTGTAGGGATTGTGGTATTGTGATACACCTCCACCCGCATATATTGGGGTGAGGCGGTAGGATCGCTTCGTGTAGGGAATGTGGTATTGTGATACACCTCCACCCGCATATATTGGGGTGAGGCGGTAGGGCCGCTTTGTGTAGGGATTGTGGTATTGTGATACACCTCCACCCGCATATATTGGGGTGAAGTGGTAGGACCGCTTTGTGTAGGGATTGTGGTATTGTGATGCACCTCCTCCCGCATATATTGGGGTGAGGCGGCAGGACCGCTTTGTGTAGGGATTGTTGTATTATGATATACCTCCACCCGCGTATATTGGGGTGAGGCGGAGGACCACTTTGTGTAGGGATTGTAGTATTGTGATATACATCCACCCACATATGTTGGGGTGAGGTGGCAGGGCCGCTTTGTGTGAAGGTGGTTATAGAGGATCCCCTACTTAATATCTATAAATGTTAATGGAAGATCTTAATAAATTTTCTTGACGTTAACCGCTATCCAAGCCCTTTTGTTGTTACCATGATTCATCATATTGAGGTCGTATTTCCATGCCCTTGAATATGTGTATTTGTATTGTGTAAGTAAACACTGTGAATGGTCTATGAGACGCATAGGTGTATAATATGATATGTGAACACTGAGGACGGTCTATGAAATGTATATGTGTAAAATTAGAGAGGAAGGTGTCACTTTCATTTTCCTTATTTGTACATGTTGTCACAATTAGATTATATTATGTATTCCACGTATAGTTCATATGGCTCAGTTGATCCTAGAAGATGTTTAGAATAATGCAAGTATAATAAGATTTGAAATGTGATTTTATGGGCTGTTTCATAGTTTCTTGATGTACATAATTTGCCTCTTAATTGAGTTACCATATTTTCATATGTTGTTTTGACTGCCTTACATACGAGTACTATTCCACATGTACTCACGCCCCTTTTTCCAGGGGCGCTGCATCTTTTAATGGATGTAGGTATACTTCTACGGGATGATATGGATCTTTGATAGGGATCTTCTTCACTACTCAGCTTATGGTGAGCCCGCTACAGTTCTAGTGGGTGTTTGGGTCTATTTCATTTTATGTATTTAGGTTTCTATTGTCATAAAAGCTCCATGTACATTGTGGGTCATGTAATTAAAGATTTGAGTTTTTTCATGTATTTATTTTCACAGTATTTACAGCTATTTATAAAGTTGTGTAACCATCACGATAAAGAAAATATGGGCCATTGAACCAAATGTATTCAATATGAGAGTCAAGATCTAATTATGGTAAGGTAAATCATGCATGAGTAATGATGAGAGGTTAATGTAAATTAGGCTTGCTCGACTGGGTTTACTCGGTTGAGCACCGGTCACGCTCCTCAATTTCGGGGTGTGACATGACCATGGCATACTGCGTCCATTCTCTTTTCATCAATGAGCATAAGTTGCTCCTTTCTAACTCATATTCATTCTGCGTCATCTAACTTGGCTTCTTGAATGACCCTCAAAGATGGTATCGTGACCTCTATGGGTATGAGATCTTCGGTACCATATACTAACATATATGGTGTTGACCTGGTGTATTCTCATGGTGTTTCGGTAACCTAATAAAGCGAAGGATAATTTCTCCTCCCACTATCCGTGATTTTCCACTATCTTTCATATGATCCTTTTGATGTTTTTATTGGTTGCTTCAACAACTCCATTCATTTGCAGCCTGTAGGCGGTGGAACTACAATGGATGATTCTAAACTTCTCGCAAATCTCCCTCATGAGATTGCTGTTGAGTTTGGCTGCATTATCGGTGAGGATTGACTCTGGGATCCCGACTTGGCATACTATGTTGTTACAGATGAAATCTGCTACCACTTTCTTCGTAACGACCTTGTATGTATAAGCTTCGGCCTATTTGGTGTAGTCGTCGATGGCTACCAGGATGAAATGGTGTCCATTTGATGCGGCATGATCTATAAATTCGATCACGTGCATGCCCTAGTGGAGAACGGCCAAGGATAACCTATTACATTCACCTCGTTAGGTGGAACCTAGATGCAATCCTCGTGAATCTAGCACTGGTGACACTTCTACATGTAACAGATGCTATCGCTTTCCATGGTCATCTAAAAGTATCCAGCTCTTAAAATCTTCCTGGCCAAAATGAAATCATTCATGTGAGGTCCGCATGTTCGTGCGTTTATTTCTTCCAGTAATATGGTCGCTTCAGCGGCATCTACACACCTTAATAGACCCAAGTTTGGTATCCTCATGTACAAGAATTCCTCGTTAAGGAAGAAGTGATTTGCTGGTCTTCTTAATGCTCGTTTCTGGCCATGGGTGGCATTATCTATGTATTCTCTTGGTTCAAAGAACCTTTTGATGTAGTAGTACCACGACAAATCATCTGCCTCTTTGTCTATCTTAATATGGTCGATGTAATTCTTATTTGGATGCTGGATCATAGATGACAAGGTTGCAAGAGCGTTGGCAAACTCATTCTGTATTCTCAGAACATGTGTGAATTCAATCTTGATGAATATATTGCACAACTCTTTCACGCATTGCAGGTACAGAATGATTTGACATTCTTGGTAGTCCATTCACCTTGAACTTGATGTATCAGTAGATCAGAATCTCATATTACCAGAAGTTCCTTGATGTTCATGCCGACTGCCATCCTAATCCTGAGGATGCATGCTTCATACACAGCTATTTTATTGGTGCAAGGAAACCTTATCTTCGTTGAAGTTGGGTCATGCCGTCCTGACGCAGAAATTAAGACTGCCCCAATCCCTACACCTTTGAAGTTTGCTGCTCTGTTGAAAAACATTCTCTACATAGTGAGCGGCTCGTAGTCTTTTTCCACCAGGTTCTCTGTGAGATGGTCGGCTAATGCTTGTCCTTTGATAGCTTTCCGCATTACGCACACAATATCGAACATGCTTTATGTTGAATCTTCCATTTAGCCCACTTTCCAGAAGGCATCGGCTTCTGGAAGATGTACTTGAGTTGATTGGTATATCAGATGTGTGGTGTATGCCGACATGTAGTGCCTTAACTTCTGAGCGATCCAAGTTAAAGAACAACAGGTTTGATCTAACAAAGTGTATTTGGCCTCGTAAGGTGTAAACTTCATGCTCATGTAATAGATAGCTTGCTCTTTCCTACTAGTCTCATCGTGTTGTCCCAACATGCATCCAAATGCATTATCCAGAACAATACATGTACAATGGCAACAATTTCTAGGGTTCG
>AWOL01S0043666.1:30458-55609 GCA_000715115.1 Nicotiana otophora
CGGTAAGGTCCTTGTCGTTTGGAGTTGTCGGGTCTAGGGTTTTGAGTACATATTGTGTATATATTATGGGTAGGTCAGGGCCCTATTCCGACCACAGTACATCCATCAAAAGAGGATTGTAGACATATCCTGTCAGTTAGTGCATTATGTTGGGCTTGTAGGCCTTGTATGTATATTTTTGTTGGTTTATCAACTGTAGTAGTTATGACGGCCTTGTCGGCCCAGCTTTATATTGATGTTTAGTAAGAGCTACTTTTCCTTCAGTTTTATATTTGGTTTCATAAATTGTCTTGCAATGTGGCCCTATAGACAAAGTATGACATAGTACGTTCAAAGTCCCTCAGTCGCAAGTTGGTATGCTAGGTTAAGTGAGGCACCGGATGCCGGTCTCTCCCCCCAAGTTCGGGGTGTGACAAACTTGGTATCAGAGCAGTTCTGTACTAGGGAGTCTACAAGCCGTGTCTAGTAGTGTCTTGTTTATAGATGTGTCATTCACCACATTATATAAGAAGGGAACTAAAGGGCATTTAGGAGTTAGTTACCCTTATTTAAAATCTAAATCGTGTTGTAGAACCGAGTTATAGGAAATTTGAGTTAAACTTGAATATTGGTGCTTGCATACAGAGATGACGGTAGAAAGAAATACTATGACTAGTTAGAGGAGAGATACAGCAACAGGTGAGGGGACCAGCAAGGTACCCTTTGTAGATGGGGCCTAGTTTGAGGCCTAGGGCGAGACCCCTACTCAACCATTACCGGCTCCTCCACCACCTGAGGAGATTCCTAGGTATACCGCACATCTAGTGGCCTCTCCACTTCCATCAGATCAGGACTTGAGGAGTGCAGTGCATTGGCTGACACAGTTGGTAGCTAGGGCATCAGCTAGTGTAGAGTCTTTTGAGGGGTCTGGGAGTTTAAGGGTCTGAGAGTTTATTGCTTTGAGTCCCCCAGAGTTCACGGGGTAGATTAGAGGGAGGACACACTGGATTTCATAGATCAGCTTCACAAGATGTTTTGGGTTATACATGCCATAAAAAAGAGGCAGTTCAATTAGCAGCGTTTCGACTCTAAGATATAGCCATCCTTTGGTACGAGGGATGGGAGAGGTCCAGGGGACGTGATGCACTTCCAGCTATTTGGGAGAATTTTTCAGATGCCTTCCTTCACCAGTACTTACCGCGAGAGATCCGACAGGCTTGAGTCAGTGAGTTTCTAGCCCTCAAGAAAGTCAATATGAGTGTTTGAGAGTATAGTCTCCATTTTGACTCATTGGCCAGATATGCTCCATCCATAGTTGCTACTATGCTGGACATGATCCACAGGTTTATAGCAGGGTTGACCTTAGAGTTGACAAAGGCATGTGCCACTGCTGCATTGCATGATAGTATGGATATCTCCCGGATTCAGGCATTTACCCAAAATGTAGAAAGAGGCAGGCATTGGTAGCAGGGTACAGAGAAGAGTGAGCAAGGGCAGTGAAAGAGAATGAGATTTACCAGGTCTCAGGAGTAGTCTCAGAGTAGTTATAAGCCCTAGTACTTCGGACAACCACCTAGGCCTCCACCACCTTAGTTACAGGGTTAGAGGTATGACCGCTATGCTCAGTCAGGACTAGGTGAGAGCTCCCAGGCATCGGGTTTGCAGCGACAGTGAGGATTAAGGCATACATGGTCATTTCCACTGTGGTGTGACATTTGTGGTAGAGGAACTTGGGCCAATGTAGAGCAGGTTCCGACGCTTATTATACATGTGGGCGTTTGGGGCATATGATGCGAGATTGCTAAAATAGCGATTCTGGGGGTATGACACAATAAGCGAGTTCGACAACATGATCATTTACGTCTGTGCCTCCTTCAGGGTGTGAGTCTCGGTCTTCTGCTGGTAGAGGTCGAGAAAGAAATAGAGGTTCCAGTTCAGGTGGTAACCAGAATCGTATCTATGCTTTAGTGGGCCGACAAGACCAGGAATCTTCACCAGACGTTGTGACATGTATATTGACCATTTGATCTCACAATGCTTATGCCTTGATAAACCCAGTATCAACTTTATCGTATATTGCCCACGTTTGTCGCAGGGAGGTTTGGTATAGTGGCTGAAATACTCGCTGATCCTTTCAAAGGCAGAACTGATCATTTCTAGACGGGTTTACCGAGGTTGTATAGTGATAGTTTGTAGTTGTAAGACCTTAGCCTACCTATTTGATCTAGACATGATGGATTTTGATGCTATCATTATAATATTTTCACCATCACCGAGCTATAATCGATGGGCAGGCCCCTATTGGGCAACCTCTGATCAGATGGTACATTATATATCGAGCCTGGTGTGGCCGATCACGTATGAGCGAGCCCAGAATAGCCAAGAGACCAAGCCTAGGATGGTCGAGCACCTATGAGTGAGCCTACTACGGCCGAGCAGTACATTATATATCGAGCCTAGTGTGGCCTACTACGGCCGGCCGAGCAGTCCATCAGTAGAGGCTTGTAGACATATCCTGTCGGTTAGTGCAGTATGTTGGGCTTGTAGGCCTTGTATGTATATTTTTGTTGGTTTGTCAGTTGTAGTAGTTATGACGGCCTTGTCGGCCCAACTTTATATTGATGTTCAGTCATAGCTATTTTCCATTAAGTTTTATAGTTTGTTTCACAAATTGTCTTGCAACGTGGCCCTATGGCCAAAGTATGACATTGTATGTTCAGAGTCCCTCGATAGCACGTTGGTACGCTAGGTTAAATGAGGTACCAGGTGCCGGTCTTGCCCCCCAGGTTTGGGGTGTGACAAGCAAAAGTTGCAATTGAGTCTTCTTTGATGTTCATGAACTATCGGAGATGGAGTAGACAACCCCGACATCCAACCACTTGATAATCTCCTTCCTGATAACTTCTTGAATAGCCTCATTGAGTCTTCTTTGATGTTCAATGGATGGTTTAACACCATCCTCCAATTTGATCTTATGCATGCAAAAGGCGGGGCTTATACTCCGAATATTCGCCAAAGTCCACCCAATAGCCTTCTTCCTCTTTTGCAACATCGCCAATGTGGAATCCACCTGCACCTTAGTCAAACAAGAGGAAATAATAACTGCTAAAGTACAATAAAAGCTATGAAATTCATACCGAATGTGTGGAGGTAATGGGTTCAACTCCAAATTAGGTGGCTCTTCAATAGAAGTCTTTGTAGGAGGAGTCTTCCTATTCTCAAGATCCAAAAATAATTTTCGCGGTGCATAGTTGTAAAACCCCATTCCTTGAAAAGAATTCACACATTCAATGAATACCACTTGAGCAAAACGGCGTCCAATATATCACTAATATTGATCGTAGCACTTGTATCATCAACAATAATATCGGCCACAAAATCCACAAAAACATATTTCAATGTTATTTGGTTGTGGCATAGAATTACACACAAGGAATACCACTTGTTCAACACCAACCTGGAAAGTGAGTTCTCCAGCTTCCACATCACAAAGAGCCTTACCCGTAGCAAGGAAAGGTCTCCCAAGAATGACAGGTACTTCATAATCAACATCACAATCTAGAATAACAAATTCCGCCCGATGAATGATCTCATCAACCCAGACAAAAACATTTTCAATCACACCCAACGACCTCTTCATGGTTCAATCGGCCATTTGAAACCCAAAGATATGGGTCTTGGTTTCCTAATTCCCAATGTTTTGAAAGCCGAACAGGGCATCAAATTGATACTCGCCCCAAGATCACAAAGGGCATTAGCAAACTCGGCACTCCCAATTGTTTAAGGAATCGTGAAAGTACTGTGATCCTCCAACTTAGGAGCCATGGAATGAACAATTGCACTAACTTGATGAGTGACCTTGATAGTTTCAAAATTCATTAACTGCTTCTTAGTCACAAGATTTTGCATAAACTTTGCATAACCGGGCATTTGTTCCAAAGCTTCTACAAATGGCACATTAATTGAAAGACTCTTCATCATTTCAATGAACTTATTGAATTGATTCTCACAATTTTGCTTGGAAAGTCTTTGAGGGTAGGGAGTTGGAGGCTGATAAGTTGGTATTTTACCAACTTATCTCGTCTTTAAGCTTAGATTTTTCCTATGTTTGACTGATAAAATCGTGTGCTTATTGTCGCTTACTTCTTATTTTACAGGTTCTACGTGATTTAGAAGTGATCATGAAGAAACCAAGTTAAATTGAGTCTAAAAGTAGTTGGAAAGAAGAAATCTAGAAAATGGGCTCAGATGTCGCAATTACGACTTCAACTTAGCAAATGCGAAGTGTCAGTAAAGATAGCAATGTTACACCCTATTTGTTTTCGTACGTAAAAATGCCTCGTAAGAAAACTAGGGTTCTTAAAATGATAAGAGGGTTATGTTATCATTTATTTTAGTTTAATTATGTGTTAAGTTTGAGGTTAAGCGAGTTGTGGAACAAAAGTCAATGAAAGTCATCACTTGTTACGTTCATAAGTTTTATTGAAATGTAGGTCCAATGTAACTGCATTTGTCTCCCAATATACTAATAGTTACGGGGTGTTCCACCCATAAAATTGAATATATATGAGTCTATTTTCTAATGCATCAAACCGTTTGTCAATACGACATCAGAGTAGAGAGGTATATGGGTTTGTGCAAGACTGCGCAGACAGCTAGGTGACAAGTAGGTGTGTCACCTACTTGCTTAAATGAGAGGATTATATAAGTCCACAAATGGGCCAGTTCGAGTCGACCAAAGAGAAATTTTAAATGCCTATTTCCTTCATATATTACACTGATAATAGGGCACAATAACCATACCTAAACCCCTGCAAACATCCTTCCACAAATTGCACACAAACCCTAATTGATTTTCTCCCCTTTTCAAGTTCTAGTTGGAGGAAAAACATAGAGTTTGAAGAACCAAGATAGGAGATGAGTTATTCAATAAATAAGGAAAGTTTACTGATCTAGTTAATCCATTTTTCCTGCTATAAATGTATGGTAAGTCGTTCTATATTTGTAAGAACTCACGAGACGGTGATCGGAAGCCATGAATTCGAGTTATTCAACTTGTAGTGGAATACTTTGTGTTGCTGTTGGATTGCATATTTTGCTACTATCTTAAGGACTTTTGGAGGAGAAAGGGTGTGGATAAAAACCACATAAATTTAGGGTGGTGGTCTGGTTGTTCGTCATAACAGTTTCCGGCTATTTGACACTACTACGGTGGTCGTTTTGTGTCTGGAGAGATTGGGGTGTGTTGGGCTCTTTTGTAGTATTTTGTGGTGTATATAAGGATGGAAAATAATGTATATATGTTGTTATTGTTGTGTTCTTGTGTATATGGTGTTATCTTGAATTTTGAGGAAGTGGAGTTCATAGGGGAGATGCTGCCCGTATTAATAAAAAATAAGCCTATCATTCGATATGCGATAGTTGTACCTTTCGTAACATAATGATAGTATTATTATCGTTGTTGTAGATTAAGGTGCGAAGAGACGAGTTCAACGTGGTTATTGGAAATATTGTGATAAGGTATGTTAAGGCCAAACCTTTCCTTCATTTTGGTATGATCTCGTAATTACATGTGTTCGATAACGAGACATAAAGAGAAGTTTCTATTCCTGTATTTATTCACATTATCCTAGTCTCAGAAGTTACAGTATTCTCCATTTTTGGAACTTTCTATTCAGTTAAGTATTATCTTCTTTCAGTCAAGAGGGTATAGAGTCTATATATCTACAGTATTACTGTAGTTTAACCACCACCGAGCTATAATAAGTGTGCAAGCCCCTATTGGGAAAACTCTAATCAGATGGTACGTTATATACCGATCCTACTGTGGGCCACCGCCTATGAGCGAGCCCAAAATGGCTGAGATACCGAGCCTAGTATGGCCGAGCACCTATGAGCGAGCCTACTAGATCCGATAAGTTACACGTTCTGAGCCTTATAGGGCCGAGCAACTATTTTACATTCTATATTGAGAGAGTTGAGTCAGTATCAGCAGGTAAGTATATCTCCTAATCATCTTTGATTCCCAGTTACTTCAGTTATTATATTATCAATTTAGTTTCAGCTTTTAGTTATTCTATTGCCTTACACACTCAGTACATTATTTCGTATTGATGTCCCATTTTAGAGGACACTGCAGTTCATGCATGCAGGTTCTGAGAGACAGACTGGTAAACCTCCTCCGTAGGTGTTGTCAGTGATCATCTTGAGCAGTAAGCTCCATCTCCTTCGAAGTTGCCAGGTCAAGGGTTATTAGTACATATTGTGTATATATCATGGGTAGGTTAGGGCCTTGTTCCGACCACAGTACATCCAACAATAGAGGCGTGTAGACATATCCTGTCAGTTAGTACAGTATGTTGGGCTTGTAGGCCTTGTATGTATATATTTTTGTTGGTTTATCAGCTGTAGTAGTTATGACGGCCTTGTCGGCCCAGCTTTATATTGATGTTTCGACAGAGCTAGTTTTCGTTAAGTTTTATATTTTGTTTCACAAATTGTCTTGCAACGTGGCCCTATAGCCAAAGTATGACATAGTTTGTTCAGAGTCCATGAGTCGCAAGTTGGTACGCTTGGTTAAGTGAGGCACCGGGTGCCGGTCTCTTCCCCAAGGTTGGTAGAGCAGTTCTGTCCTCGGGAGTCCACAAGCCGTGTCTAGTAGGGTCTTGTTTATAGATGTGTTATGAACCACATTATATAAGCAGGGAACTACAAGGCATTTAGGAGTTGGTTACCTTTCTTTAAAATCTAAATCGTGCTGTAGAACCGAGTTATAGGAAATGTGGGTTAAACTTACATATTGGTGGTTGCATACAGAGGTGACGGTATAAAGGAAGACTACGACAAGTCAGAGGAGAGATACATCAGCAGGTGAGGGGACCAACAAGGTACCCTTTATAGATGGGGCCTAGTCGGAGGCCTAGGGCGAGACACCTACTCAGCCATTACTGGCTCCTCAACCACCTGAGGAGATTCCTAGGGATACCGCACATCCAGTTCCCTCTCCACTTCCATCAGATCAGGACTTGAGGAATGCGGTGCATTGGTTGACACAGTTGGTATCCACCCAAAAACAGGCTAGGGCATCAGCTAGTGCAGGGTCTTTTGAGGTGTCTGGGAGTTCAAGGGTCCGAGAGTTTGTTTCTAGGAGTCGCCCAGAGTTCACGGGCACAGATCAAAGGGAGGACTCGCAGGATTTCATAAATCAGCTTCACAATATATTTCGGGTAATGCATGCCACAGAACAATAGGCAGTTCAGCTAGCAGCTTTTTGACTTTGAGATATAGCCATCCTTTGGTACGAGGGATGGGAGAGGTCAGGACGTGATGCACTTCTAGCTGTTTGAGAGAATTTTTCAGATGCCTTCCTTGACCAGTACCTACCGCGGGAGATCCGACAGGCTCGAGTCGGTCAGTTTCTAGCCCTCAAGCAGGGCAATATGAGTGTACGAGAGTATAGTCTCTGGTTTGACTCATTGGCCAGATATGCTCTGTTTCGATCAGTTTCTAGCCCTCAAGCAGGGCAATATGAGTGTACGAGAGTATAGTCTCTGGTTTGACTCATTGGCCAGATATGCTCTGTTTCGATCAGTTTCTAGCCCTCAAGCAGGGCAATATGAGTGTACGAGAGTATAGTCTCTGGTTTGACTCATTGGCCAGATATGCTCTGTTTCGATCAGTTTCTAGCCCTCAAGCAGGGCAATATGAGCAGGGTTGGCCCTAGAGTGGACCGAGGCATGTGCCAGTGCTGCATTGCATGATAGTATGCATATCTCTCGGATTCAGGCATTCACCTTGAATATAGAAAGGGGCAGGCATCGGTAGTAGGGTACATAGAGAAGTGAGCAAGGGCAGGGAAAGAGAATGGGATTTTCCAGGTCTCAGGAGTAGTCTCAGGGTAGTTATAGGCCCCAGTGCTTCAGACAACCACCTAGGCCTCCACCACCTCAGTTACAGGGTTAGAGATATAACCGCTATACTCAGTCAGGACCAGGTGAGAGCTTGCAGGCGTCAGGTTTGCAGCGGCAGTGATGATTAAGGAAGACCTGGTCATTTCCACTATGGTGTGACATTTGTAGTAGAGGACACTTGGGCCAATGTCAAGCAGGTTCCGACGCTTGTTATACATGTGGGCGTTTGGGGAATATGATGCGCGATTGCTCAAATAGAGATTCTGGTTGTACGACACAATCAGCGAGTTCAACAACATGATCATTTACATCTGTGCGTCCTTTAGGGTGTGAGTCTCAGTCTTTTGCTGGTAGAGGTCGAGAAAGAGATAAAGGTTCCTGTTCAGGGGGTAACTAGAATCGTATCTATGCTTTAGTCGGTCGACAGGACCAGGAGTCTTCACGAGACATTGTGACAGGTATATTGACCATTTGCTCTCATGATGTTTATGCCTTGATAAACCCAGGACCAACTTTATCGTATATTGGCCCGTTTGTCGCAGGGAGGATTGGTATAGTGCCTGAAATACTCGCTGATCCTTTCGCGGGCAGAACTGATCATTTCTAGATGGGTTTACCGAGGTTGTACAGTGATAATTTGTAGTTGTAAGACCTCAGCCTACCTATTTGATCTAGAGATGATGGATTTTGATGCTATCATTACAATATTTTCTCCATCACCGAGCTATAATCGATGGGCAGGCCCCTAATGGGCAACCTCTGATCAGATGGTACATTATATACCGAGCCTAGTGTGGCCGAGCACGTATGAGCGAGCCTAGAATAGCCAAGAGACCGAGCCTAGGATGGTCGAGCACCTATGAGTGAGCCTACTACGGCCGAGCAGTTACACGTTCCGAGCCTTATATGGTCGGACATCTATTGTACTTACTATATTGAAAGAGTTGAGACAGTATCAGCAGGTAAGTGTATCTCCAGATCATCTTTGACTCTCAGGTACTTTCAGTTAATATATTATCAGTTTAGTTTCTGCTTTTAATTATTCTATTGCCTTACATATTCCGTACATTAATTCGTATTGATGTCCCATTCCCGGGGACATTGCATTTCGTGCATGCAGGTTTGGATAGACAGACTGGTAAACCTCCTCCATAAGTGTTGTTCGTGATAAGCTTGATCGGTAAGCTCCACCTCCTTCATAGTTTCCGGGTCTAGGGTTTTGAGTACATATTGTGTATATATTATAGGTAGGTCGGGGCCTTGTTCCGACCACAGTACATCCATCAGTAGAGGCTTGTAGACATATCCTGTCAGTTAGTGCAGTATGTTGGGCTTGTAGGCCTTGTATGTATATTTTGTTGGTTTGTCAGTTGTAGTAGTTATGAAGGCCTTGTCGGCCCAACTTTATATTGATGTTCAATCATAGCTATTTTCCATTCAGTTTTATAGTTTGTTTCACAAATTGTCTTGCAACGTGGCCCTATGGCCAAAGTATTACATTGTATGTTCAGAGTCCCTCTATAGCACGTTGGTACGCTAGGTTAAGTGAGGTACCAGGTGCCGGTCTTGCCCCCCAGGTTTGGGGTGTGACAAGCAAAAGTTGCAATTGAGTCTTCTTTGATGTTCATGAACTATCGGAGATGGAGTAGACAACCCCGACATCCAACCACTTGATAATCTCCTTCCTGATAACTTCTTGAATAGCCTCATTGAGTCTTCTTTGATGTTTAATGGATGGTTTAACACCATCCTCCAATTTGATCTTATGCATGCAAAAGGCGGGGCTTATACCCCAAATATCCGCCAAAGTCCACCCAATAGCCTTCTTCCCCTTTTGCAACATCGCCAATGTGGAATCAACCTGCACCTTAGTCAAACAAGAGGAAATAATAACAAGTAAAGTAGAATAAAAACTATGAAATTCATACCGAATGTGTGGAGGTAACGGCTTCAACTCCAAATTAGGTGGCTCTTCAATAGAAGTCTTTATAGGAGGAGTCTTACTATTCTCAAGATCCAAAAATACTTTTCGGGGTGCATAGTTGTAAAACCCCATTCCTTGAAAAGCATTCACACATTCAATGAATACCACTTGAGCAAAACGGCTTCCAATATATCACCAATATTGATTGTAGCACTTGTATCTTCAACAATAATATCGGCCACAAAATCCACAAAAACATATTTCATTGTTATTTGGTTGTGGCATAGAATTACACACAAGGAATACCACTTGTTTATCACCAACCCGGAAAGTGAGTTCTCCAGCTTCCACATAACAAAGAGCCTTACCCGTAGCAAGGAAAGGTCTCCCAAGAATGACAAGTACTTCATAATCAACTTCACAATCTAGAATAACAAATTCCGCCCGATGAATGATCTTATCAACCCAGACCAAAACATTTTCAATCACACCCAACGAACTCTTCATGGTTCAATTGGCCATTTGAAACCCAAAGATGTGGGTCTTGGTTTCCTAATTCCCAATGTTTTGAAAACCGAACAGGGCATCAAATTGATACTCGCCCCAAGATCACAAAGGGCATTAGCAAACTCGGCACTCCCAATTGTTTAAGGAATCGTGAAAGTACTGCGATCCTCCAACTTATTATCCATGTAATGAACAATTGCACTACCTTGATGAGTGACCTTGATAGTTTCAAAATTCATTAACCACTTCTTAGTCACGAGATCTTTCATAAACTTTGCATAACCGGGCATTTGTTCCAAAGCTTCTACAAATGGAACATTAATTGAAAGACTCTTCATCATTTGAATGAACATATTGAATTGATTCTCACCATTTTGCTTGGAAAGGCTTTGAGGGTAGGGAGTCGGAGGCTGATAAGTTGGTATTTTACCAACTTATCTCGTCTTTAAGCTTAGATTTTTCGTATGTTTGATTGATAAAATAGTGTGTTTATTGTCGCTTACTTCTATTTTACAGGTTCTACATGATTTAGAAGTGATCATGAAGAAACCAAGTGAAAATGAGTCTAAAAGTAGTTGCAAAGAAGGAATCTAGAAAATGGCCTCAGATGTCGCAATTACGACTTCAACTTAGCAAATGCGAAGTGTTAGTAAAGATAGTCATGTTACACCCTATTTGTTTTCCTACGTAAAAATGCCTCGTAAGCAAACTAGGGTTTTTAACATGTTATGTTATCATTTATTTTAGTTTAATGATAGTCATGTGTTAAGTTTGAGGTCAAGCGCGTTGAGGAACAAAAGTCGATGAAAGTTATCACATGTTACGTTCATAAGTGATATTGAATATGTGAATAAATACAGGAATAGAAACTTCTCTTTATGTTTCGTTATCGAACACATGTAATTACGAGATCATACCAAAATGAAGGAAAGGTTTAGCCTTAACATACCTTATCACAATCTTTCCAATAACCACGTTGAACTCGTCTCTTTGCACCTTAATCTACAACAACGATAATAATACTATCATTAAGTTACGAAAGGTACAACTATCGCATAACGAATGATAGGCTTATTTTTTATTAATACGGGCAGCATCTCCCCTATGAACTCCACTTCCTCAAAATTCAAGATAACACCAAAGACACAAGAACACAACAATAACAACATATATATATTATTTTCCAACCTTATATACACCACAAAATGCTACAAAAGATCCCAACACACCCCAATCTCTCCAGACACAAAACGACCACTGTAGTAGTGTCAAATAACCGGAAACTGTTATGACGAACAACCAGACCACCGCCCTAAATTTATGTGGTGTTTATCCACACCCTTTCTCCTCCAAAGTCCTTAAGATAGTAGCAAAATATGCAATCCAACAGCAACACAAAACATTCCACTACAAGTTGAATAACTCGAACTCATGGCTTCCGATCATCGTCCCGTGAGTTCTTACAAATATAGAACGACTTCCCATACAATTATAGCAGGAAAAATGGATTAACTAGATCAGTAAACTTACCTTATTTATTGAATAACTCATCTCCTATCTTGGTTTTTCAAACTCTACGTTTTTCCTCCAACTAGAACTTGAAAAGGGGAGAAAATCAATTAGGGTTTGTGTGCAAGTTTTGGAAGGATGTTTGCAGGGGTTTAGGTATGGTTATTGTGCCCTATTATCAGTGTAATATATGAAGGAAAAAGTCATTTAAAATTTCTCTTTGGTCGACTCGAACTGGCCCATTTGTGAACTTATATAATCCTCTCATTTAAGCAAGTAGGTGACACACCTACTTGTCACCTAGTTGTCTGCGCAGTCTTGCAAAAACACATATACCTATCTACTTCGATGTCGTATTGACAAACGGTTTGATGCATTAGAAAATAGACTCATATATATTCAATTTTATGGGTGGAACACCCCGTAATTATAAGTATATTGGGAGACAATTTCAGTTACATTTGACCCATCTCAGAAGTTACAGTATTCTCCATTTTTGGGACTTTCTATTCAGTTAAGTATTATCTTCTTTCAGTCAAGAGGGTATAGGGTCTATATATCTACAGTATTACAGTAATTTAACCACCACCGAGCTATAATCAGTGTGCAAGCCCCTATTGGGAAAACTCTGAACAGATGGTACGTTATCTACCGATCCTACTGTGGGCCACCGCCTATGAGCGAGCCCAAAATGGCTGAGATACCGAGCCTAGTATGGCCAAGCACCTATGAGCGAGCCTACTACATCCGAGAAGTTACACGTTCTGAGCCTTATAGGACCGAGCAACTATTTTACATTCTATATTGAGAGAGTTGAGTCAGTATCAGCAGGTAAGTATATCTCCTAATCATCTTTGATTCCCAGTTACTTCAGTTATTATATTATCAGTTTAGTTTCAGCTTTTAGTTATTCTATTGCCTTACACACTCAGAACATTATTTCGTATTGATGTCCCATTTTAGAGGACACTACATTTCATGCATGCAAGTTCTAAGAGACAGACTGGTAAACCTCCTCCGTAGGTGTTGTCTGTGATCATCTTGATCAGTAAGCTCCATCTCCTTCGAAGTTGCCGGGTCAATGGTTTTTAGTACATATTGTGTATATATCATGGGTAGGTTAGGGCCTTGTTCCGACCACAGTACATCCAACAGCAGAGGCGTGTAGACATATCCTGTCAGTTAGTACAGTATATTGGGCTTGTAGGCCTTGTATGTATATTTTTCTTGGTTTATCAGCTGTAGTAGTTATGACGGCCTTCTCGGCCCAGTTTATATTGCTGTTCAGGCAGAGCTAGTTTTCGTTAAGTTTTATAGTTTGTTTCACAAATTGTCTTGCAACGTGGCCCTATAGCCAAAGTATGACATAGTTTGTTCAGAGTCCCTCAGTCACAAATTGGTACGCTTGGTTAAGTGAGGCACCTGGTGCCGGTCTCTTCCCCAAGGTTGGTAGAGCAGTTCTGTCCTTGGGAGTCTACAAGCCGTATCTAGTAGGGTCTTGTATATAGATGTTTTATGAACCACATTATATAAGCAGGGAACTACAAGGCATTTAGGAGTTGGTTACCTTTCTTTAAAATCTAAATCGTGCTATAGAACCGAGTTCTAGGAAATTTGAGTTAAACTTACGTATTGGTGCTTGCATACAGAGATGACGGTATAAAGGAAGACTACGACAAGTCAGAGGAGAGATACATCAGCAGGTGAGGGGACCAACAGGGTACCCTTTATAGATATGGCCTAATCGGAGGCCTAGGGCGAGACACCTACTCAGCCATTACTGGCTCCTCAACCACCTGAGGAGATTCCAAGGGATACCGCACATCCACTTCCCTCTCCACTTCCATCATATCAGGACCTGAGGAATGCGGTGCATTAGTTGACACAGTTGGTAGCCACCCAAAACCAGGCTAGGGCATCAGCTAGTGCAGGGTCTTTTGAGGGGTCTGGGAGTTCAAGGGTCCGAGAGTTTGTTGCTTTGAGTCCCCCAGAGTGCACGGGTACAGATCAGAGGGAGGACTCGCAGGATTTCATAAATCAGCTTCACAATATATTTCGGGTAATGCATGCCACAGAAGAATAGGCAGTGCAGCTAGCAGCTTTTTGACATTGAGATATAGCCATCCTTTGGTACGAGGGATGGGAGAGGTCCAGGGGACATGATGCACTTCTAGCTATTTGAGAGAATTTTTCAGATGCCTTCCCTGACCAGTACTTACCGCGGGAGATCCGACATGCTCGAGTCGATCAGTTTCTAGCCCTCAAGCAGGGCAATATGAGTGTTCGAGAGTATAGTCTCCGTTCTGACTCATTGGCCAGATATGCTCTGTTTCGATCAGTTTCTAGCCCTCAAGCAGGGCAATATGAGTGTTCGAGAGTATAGTCTCCGTTCTGACTCATTGGCCAGATATGCTCTGTTTCGATCAGTTTCTAGCCCTCAAGCAGGGCAATATGAGTGTTCGAGAGTATAGTCTCCGTTCTGACTCATTGGCCAGATATGCTCTGTTTCGATCAGTTTCTAGCCCTCAAGCAGGGCAATATGAGCAGGTTGGCCCTAGAGTGGACCGAGGCATATGCCAGTGCTGCATTGCATGATAGTATGCATATCTCCCGGATTCAGGCATTCACCCTGAATATAGAAAGGGGCAGGCATCGGTAGTAGGGTACATAGAGGAGTGAGCAAGGGCAGGGAAAGAGAATGAGATTTTTCACGTCTCAGGAGTAGTCTCAGGGTAGTTATAGGCCCCAGTGCTTCAGACAACCACCTAGGCCTCCACCACCTCAGTTAGAGGGTTAGAGATATAACCGCTATGCTCAGTCAGGACCAGGTGAGAGCTCGCAGGCGTCGGGTTTGCAGCGACAGTGATGATTAAGGAAAACCTGGTCATTTCTACTATGGTGTGACATTTGTAGTAGAGGACACTTGGGCCAATGTCGAGCAGGTTCCGACGCTTGTTATACATGTGGGCGTTTGGGGCATATGATGCGCGATTGCTCAAATAGAGATTCTGGTTGTACGACACAACCAGCGAGTTCAACAACATGATCATTTACATCTGTGCGTCCTTCAGGGTGTGAGTCTCAGTCTTTTGCTGGTAGAGATCGAGAAAGAGATAAAGGTTCCAGTTCAGGGGGTAACTAGAATCGTATCTATGCTTTAGTCGGTCGACAGGACCAGGAGTCTTCACGAGACATTGTGACAGGTATATTGACCATTTGCTCTCATGATTCTTAGGCCTTGATAAACCCAGGACCAACTTTATCGTATATTGCCCCGTTTGTCGCAGGGAGGTTTGGTATAGTGCCTGAAATACTGATTGATCCTTTCGTGGGGAGAACCGATCATTGCTAGATGGGTTTATCGAGGTTGTACAGTGACAGTTTGTAGTCGTAAGACCTTAGCCGAGCTAACTGATCTAGAGATGATGGATTTTGATGCTATCACTACAATATTTTCACCACCACCAAGCTATAATCGGTGGGCAGGCCCCTATTGGGAAACCTCTGATCAGATGGTACTTTATATACCGAGCCTACTGTGGTCAATCGCTTATGCGCGAGCCCAGAATGGCCGAGAGACAAAGCCTAGTATGGCTGAGCACTTATGAGCGAGCCTACTACGGCCAAACACTTACACGTTCTGAGCCTTATATGGCCGGACATCTATTTTACTTAATATATTGAGAGAGTTGAGTCAGTATCAGTAGGTAAGTGTATCTCCAGATCATCTTTGACTCCAGTTAATTTTAGTTAATATATTATCAGTTTAGTTTCAGCTTTTAGTTATTCTATTGCCTTACATATTCGGTACATTATTTCGTACTGACGTCCAATATGGGGACACTGCATTTCATACATGCAGGTTCAGATAGATAGACTGGTAAACCTCCTCCGTAGGTGGTGTCCGTGATCAGCTTGATCGGTAAGCTCCGCGTCCTTCGTAGTTGCCGGGTCTAGGGTTTTGAGTACATATTGTGTATATATTATAGGTATGTCGGGGCCCTGTTCCGACCACAGTACATCCATTAGTAGAGGCTTGTAGACATATCCTGTCAGTTAGTGCAGTATGTTGGGTTGGTAGGCATTGTATGTATATTTTTGTTGGCTTGTAAGTTGTAGTAGGTATGACGGCCTTCTCAGCCTAGCTTTATATTGATGTTCAGTTAGAGCTATTTTCCATTCAGTTTTATATTTGGTTTCACAATTTGTCTTGCAACGTGGACCTATGGCCAAAGTATGACATTGTATGTTCAGAGTCCCTCAATAGCAAGTTGGCATGCTAGGTTAAGTGAGATACCGAGTGCCGGTCTCGCCCCCCAGGTTCGGGGTGTGTCAAGCAAAAGTCATAATTGTGATGGAGGAATCACAAATCCAAAGTCAACCAGACAAGTCAACCTTCGCAAATGCGAAACCAAGTGCACAATGCTTAAATTCGCAAATGCAAAGTTTGCGACCGGAATTGCGATGCTCAATAGTAATGCCATTATTCGCAATTACGATCCTCGCTTCGAAAATGCGATTATCGCGCTTCAGTTCTGGGCACTTATGTAATTTCACTTTTTTTGCCCCAAACCCTTTAATACATGATCTAGCTTACTAGAAACACATTTTTGGCAGATCTTTGGCTTTTTGCAGTCTCTTGACTAGAGAACACAAGTTTTGGAGCTAGGGTTATTGCACACACACTTTGGTCTTGAAGATTTGAAGCTTTTGGTTGAGAATGTCTTACCAATTTATGTTTTTTTCTTTATTACCTTGTTTGGTATTGAATATCTAAGTGTGTAGTAATTTTTCTAACACTGGAATCTTGTTTATGGGAATATTCGTATTTAAAGTGTGGATTAAATATCTTGTTGTGCTTATGTATTGAACGATTTTTATTTATATTGAAGTGAGTTATTGTTTCCTTAATTATTCTTGTACTTTAATGTTTCCAAAGGGATTAGCTAACCTTAGGACTCGCCCATTCACTTCGAATTAATTTTGGGAAAGCTAATTTGGGGTTGGGAAAAATTAATTAACAAGAACTTTAGGCGTTAACCCTTACTTTATTTATTCTACCTAAGGATAGGATTGAACTACTTGTAGCCATATTCGGGTGTGTTTAATCCCTTAATTGTTTTAGGGATAATTCTATTAGGAGGTCTTGTTAGTCTTCGGAAGAAGCTAATATAGAATTATTACACGAGGCTAATTAATATAAACTCATTTATATTTGTAAAATCGTGAAATACATTGGATCGTTACTTGAGTGGAATTCCTATCGCATCCATGCTTGTAGCCATTGATCATTTTACTTGCTTTCTGGGTTAGTTTAAATTTTCTCAAGTAGTTATAAATATTTTCTCAAAACCTTTCTAAGTGTTTGGCTTAACATAATAAGTGATAATTTTCTTACATGCCTAATCGCCTACCTATTGTTCTCTGTGGGATTCGATCCCGACTCATAGTTGGGTAAATTATATTGCATGCGACCGTGTCCAATTAAATTTTAGTAGTGGATTTGAATGTCGCAAAAATTGGCACCGTTGCCATCTTGAAGGTGTTGAGAAGGATCCGGAAGATAACTGGATAGATCCGGGAAAGCCTATTGCTCCATTGAAGAAAAGAGGAAAGGGCAGCGCCGTGAAAAGATAAAAAGAGAAAGTTGGGATCTTTTTCTCAGAACGACCAGGGTAGCCAGCCATCATCTTCTATAGGGGGACCATTTGCTATGCTTTCCGAGGAAATGCGGCAGATTTGCGACCTAGTAGCTGGCCTTCCATAGGGACCTGGGGAGATATCTGAGACACCCTCTGTATGCATTTAAAAGAAAGAATTTCAAAAGTATCTTGATGATTCGAAGAAGTAGGGGGGTCACCTTAATAAGCTGTAGAAAGCATACACTGATTTGTCCACGACGCACGGTACTTTGAGTACTTCTCATGCCAAGCTTGCAAATGCACACACTAGGATAAAGAAGAGGAAGAAGAAAAGAGATAAATTCTTCACCCGCATGTTGAAGGGTGTGAAGGGGTTATGGAAAGTTCTAAAGCATCAAGATTCAGTTCCATAGATCGAGCTGGAAGATGATGATGATGCTCCAGTTCATTGGTCCGAGAAATAGGAAGAAGAGGAGGATGCGACTAAGTCCGACAGCGAGGAGAGCACTTGATGCAATATTTAGCGAGCACTTTCCACCATTTTACTCTTTTTGTTTAGTTGTATTGAAGACATTGCAACATTTCTAGTTGGGGGTGGCTACTTATATAACTGTTCATATGGCATATTGATATTTTATTTTCATGTGATGGGTTATATTTGTATGTTTACTAGCTTCTTGAATTTTTGTTTTTATATATAGTATGTTTTATTGAGTTGATGTTTATTAGCTTCTTGTTTTTTTATAAATATAATGTTTGTTTTTTGTTGGAAATATCCTTGGTTTTCATTGTACCACGGTTCTTTTTCCGAGGATGCCAATTTTCTTTTTGAACCGGGTAATGTTTGGTAAATTATTGTGTCGATTTTTTCCCATGACGGATAGCTAGGCGACTTTCTTAAGGGAATTAGTCATGTAGTTTAGATATAGTTTTTGTTAATTTAGGAAGAATAAGTGGTTTGAGTTGGGGTTTTTGCCCATTGACCAATTTGTGGCTTGCTTGGTACCAATATGATTTAAACCTCGGCATATGAATTGTAGACTCAAGTTTTGGCTCTTTGATTCACTAAATGGTCTCTTAGGCTATATGTGACTTCTTTGAGTTTATTGGTTTCAATTGGATTTTGGATTTGTATTCTACTCGAGTTTTCATGTTCCATGTGTGGTGAGATTTATTGTGAGTTCTTTTGCATTATTTATAGTCTATAACTTGCCTGGAATGTGCTTCAAGGCAAAATCCTAGACTAACTTGGTTTGAAAAATGATGTTAGACTTTCCTTGGACCGTCATTATGCCTTAAATTTCATACCCTTGCATATTTTCTCTAGTCAACCCCATTGGAACCTTTAAATTTTTTCTTTGGCAACCATGTTACAGGCTTTAACCCTTCATTCTTTAGTGATCTCTCTTTTTGTGTCCTGCCTCCCTAAGTACTTTGAAAGTGTAAACATAGTCTAAAAGCCCAAGTTTGGGGGTGAAGGTTGGAAAAGTTCTGATGCAGAAGTTACTTAAAAGGTGAAAGGTAATAAAAAATATAATGGAACCTTCCTTGATTTTTGAGAAAAAGAATAAGTAAGAAAGAAGAAAAAGGAAGGAAATTAAGGAACTGTGAATAAATGGAAGACTAGGTGATGAAATGAAAAATGAAGAAAGGGTGGAAAAGTGTCTGAATGAAGTGTACTTTGACTGGTGAAACATTGTAATGGTTAGGGAGGTTTTGAGTCACTCTAACCAAAATTTGCCCTACCTTAACCAAAAGCCTAAAATACAACCCTTTAATGCCTAATTGATGTTGAACCAAGTTTGTCTAAACTACGCCGTGTCACTTGGTGGTGCACCCTTAGGACGAAAATTTAGAGCTTGAGAGATTTCTCCATTTGAATTTCTAGATTACGCATTAATGTGCTGTGTGAGGCAAGTTGGGAATCCAAATCGGCATTCTTTTCCATGATTTGCTTAAACATACTCTCAATATGACCCATCTCAGTTTTTGAAGAACTTGAACCATGGGAAGGATAAGGAGGTGGGTTGCTCGGTTGTTGATACATTGGGGGAGTTTGAAAACCCGACCACCGATTGCCTTGATTGTTTCGCCAACCACCTTGATTGTTACCTCCCCAATTTCCTTTATTGTTTCAACTCCAATTCCCTTGACTGTTGTTATTATGCCAATTGCCTTGGTTATTAGAACTCTAATTGCCTTGGTTATTGTGTGGTTGCCATTGTTGTTGATTTGAGCCGTGGAAATTGTTTCCTTGCCCTTGAATATTATTCACATATTGAAATTCCTCTTCTTTCTCATGATAAGAATCATCTAGATCCAACTCACCATCATCTTGCACATAATTCTCCACTCGGGTGTGCATTTCAGGACCCTTGGTCCTCTTCTTGTTCACTAATACATTTACTCCCTCCATAGCATGCACTTACTTAGGAGATTGCACTTGATTAAGTTGGGCCTTTTCTAGTTGAGTCATGGTTGTTGTTAATTCGGCAATGGCTTTCCCATGGCCTTGCAACTCTCTGTGGAGGTACACCATGTTGGGATCACCTTGTATAACATTAGCTCGAGATTGCCAAGTCGACAATGTTTCCACCATCACATCAAGAATCTCACATACCTCCACATAAGGTGTTGTCATAAAGCTGCCACCAGCCAATTGATTTACTATACATTAGTTCATAGTATTGATACCATGGTAGAAAGTTTGCTAGCTCATATTGTCGGTCATATCATTTTTCGGGCACTGCTTTACCATTATCCGATACCTCTCCCAAATCTGATCCAAAGGTTCATTTGGCTCTTGCTTTAAAGACAATATTTCATCCCTAAGAGTAGCCATATGCCCAGGAGAGTAAAGCATAGCAATAAACTTATTCGCCAACTCATCCAAGCACGTATCCACAAAGCCCTTCAAATGTTTATAGGCATTTTGACTTGGAGCACCGGTGACAAAGCCTCATTGCTCTAGTATTCACATTGGTAAATTGCAAGTTGCCCGCCCTAATATGAGGGGGAGACTACTACACTATCATAACCTTTATTGGGCAAAATCTGGTGTTGTGCCGCTTGTGGTTGAGGTGGTGGAGATAGGGGTGGTACAGGCACGTTGTCTCGGGGAACCCGGCCTCGCCGATTCTACTGTGGCACTTGAGGTACCTCATCGAGTTGTTCATCCTCACCGTCCAAGTCCCCTAATGGCATATATCTGAGCTTATTGTTCGCAATGTTTGTACCTATGATTTCTTCAAAAGGTTAGTAACATGGAAGGCAAAAAAGATATTTCCATAACACACTAAAATATATAGCTAACACATAAAAATCCTAGGCAATGACGCCAAATATTGATCCACACCCAATGCGCACTCAATAGTGAGTAAAAACGGTCATTAGAAGAATAGTACCCAACAAAGGTCGCGGTCGATTTCCACAATAAGTTAAATATGGTTGTTAGGTTGTATACTTGATGAACGTAAATGATGTTGTATCCCGCATTTAGTACGCAAAAGTTTCGTCATAAGTTAATCGACGTAGACTCGGGGATGAGACTAACTTGATGTTATTCGCATTTATGCTACTTATGACAAGCGATAAGTAAGTGCCGTGAAGGATAACGGGTAAAGGAATCAAAGAAAATGAGTTTCGTTGAAGGTTGTTGATTTGAGATAAAATACGATTTGAGCCATAATACCCGGTATTTATTGACTAGTGCCATACATGGTACCCCACGACCATGATAGTAGGGTATGTAAAGTGTATTAAAAGTGAGTAGTATTTTAAGTAATTTGAGATAATTCTTAATTATGAGGATTATTGGTTAATGGGGGAATAAACAAGTTAATTAAAATTAGTGGGTAATTAATTAATAAACTTGGGATAAGCTTAACCCCTCCCCAATGTGGCAGCACCCCCTTTCCCAATTTATGACTATTGAAAGACACTTAAAGGTGTCACACTTGGAAAGTTATGTGACACCAAGCTTAATTATGTGGGGCCTACCTAAAAGTAAGGATAACATTTATAATCTCTTAAGAAAGGATTTCAAGGAAAGTAACGTTCTTTCTAAGAGTTTCAGCCAAGATTCCTTATACAGTAATGTTATTTCTTATCTCTTAAGAAAGAGTTCAACAAAGATGATTTTCCAAATAGCAATGTTATTGCTAAGTTCTTAAGGAAGCGTTTCAGCCAATATTATCTTTGCATAGCAACGTTATTGCTTTGGGTATTTCATATGAATTGTTCTCTATTTTGATCTCATTGTTACGTGTTTCGTCGCGATTGGCGTGTGTTAGAAGGATTGTCTAGAGGATCAGATCAGGTATGTTAAGGCTATCCCTTCTTTCTTTTTGGCATGATCTAAATGATACAAATGAAATGAGCAAAATATGCAACTTTTATAAATGACTCTATTCATAGGAGTATTAGAGGTGCCTAAGTTCTTGAATTGCCATGTATCTTATTATCACATCTTCTGCTCATGGGTCTCAGAAAAGACGTAGTTGATAAAGTTTGCCCGAACGGTATATTGATCATATTAACATATTTTTATGCATTTCATTCATTTATACATGCAAATTGACCTATGACCAGATGGCGTTATATATGCATATATATATATATATACACACTTATATGTATATGGGATATAGGAAAAGGTTATGGCACTATATACGCACCACCACCTGATCAGCTGGTATATGTGGAAGATTTTGCCCACAGTGGCGGAGATGATATGATGGGATGCCCTCAGAGGCTTAATGATGTTATGTACACCTATACCTATGCATGACACGACATTTATATGCACGTACAGGACATTATAAATGTTTCAGGATTTACAAAGTGATTTAGACTTACAGTCGGAATTCTTTATTCCATGTTTTATCTATGTCTGTTATGTACTGATTTTTATGCCTTACATACTCAGTACATTATTCATACTGATTCCCTATTTCTCGAGGCCTACGTTTCATGCCCGCAGGTGCAGGTAGACAAGTTGATGGTTCCCCTTCTTAGGATCCTTGATCAACGAGAGTTGGCGTGCTCCATTTGATCCAGAGTTGCTTTTGATTTTGGTACGATATGCTTGTATGCATATATGGGTATGACGTGGCCGAGTCCCATCCTTGTACAATTTATATTCTAATATAGGTCTATAGACAGTATGTATAGTTTGATAGTATCTGGCCTTGCCGACTTCCAGTTTTGGGTATTTAATTGTCTATAGCAGCCTTATCGGCTCGCCCTACGTATTCTGCATGTATATGTACATATGTCTTTTGGGAAAATTACCCTCATGTATGTTATTCTCGTAATTCAGCAGATGTTATTCATGTTTACATCTTATACGCATGCTCATGGGTGTTTGATAGGTAGGACTCGGGCACCCGTCGCGGCCCATCGGTTTGGGTCATGACAAAAGTGGTATCAGAGCAGTTCTGTCCTAGGGTTGTCTACAGACCGTGTCTAGTAGAGTCTTGTTTATGGGTGTGTTATGCACCACATATATAGATAGGAGGCTACATGACATATAGAATGTTATCCTCTCTTCTTATCTTAGATCGTGCGATATAAGAATTCATGTTCTTAATGATATGTTACGTTTTCAGCGATGCCTCCGAATACTACAACCACCCAGAAGGGAAAGTCTGCAGCTGATGAGACTACTAGTCAAGCGCCATGAGTTACCAGGGCTCGGGGAGAATCTCATAGTGAGATTCTATCTTAGACTTCACATACCCCGCCCTCTCCAAAAGAGCTTCGAGGGGCACTAGCTCCGGCGCCCGCCCCTGTACGTCAAGCTCCTCAGCCAGATGCATCGGGTCAGGAGATGAGAGATGTTATTCAGCTATTAACTCGATTAGTAGCCACACAAGCTTGGCGTCAGGAGGTAATAATTGGTCATACAGATAGGTCCGTCAGTGTCGGGGTTCGTGATTTCATTAATTTGGATCCTCCGGTATTCACTGGGGGGATCCAAATGAAGACCCCTGTATATTTATCGATAGAATGTAGAGGACTTTGAGGGTAATGAAGGCCACTGCGACTGAGTCAGTTGATCTAGCTTCCTATAGACTTTAGGATATTGCAGTTAATTGGTACGAGTCTTGGGAGTTGTCCCGAGGTGAGGATGCCCCTCCAGTAGTATAGCCGGAGTTCACAGAGGCTTTGCTTCGTCATTATCTTCCACCTGATCTTAGACGGGTTAGAGTTGATAGGTTCTTGACCCTTCTGCAGGGTAACATGAGTGTTCGAGAGTACAGTCTTCAGTTTGATACATTGGCTAGGTATGCTCCTACTATCATATCTATGATGGAGGATCGACTTCACCGATTAGTGATGGGATTAGAGCGACACTTGCTTAACGATTGTATGTCGGTCTCACTTCAGCCAGTCATGGATATTTCTCGTATTCATGCATACACTCAGGTTGTAGAGGAGCGTAAGCAGAAGTAGAGAGACGAACGTGAGCATAAAAGGGCCCAGAATAAGAGAGCGAGGTATTCGGGTCCTTCTGGTGAGTTTCGAGGAGGTCAGACACAACAATACCCGAGGCATCCAACCCAGCCATAATCTAGCGCACCCCCCTCAGTTGAGCGATAAGAGATATGATCATTCCTCATACTCAAATCCTGGTCAAACTTCCAGGGCCTCAAGTTCTCAGTATAGTGGTGAGTCAAGTCAGATAAGGCCGCCCTTTCCACAATCTGCCCACTGTGGTAAGCAGCGGCAGTGTCGTATAGGGTTGGGTGTTTGTTATACTTGTGGTTATTCGGGCCACATTATGAGGGATTGTCCGACGAGAGGTAATGCAAGCATAACTCAGCCAGCGGGATCTGTATCTGGTTCATCATAATCAGTACCCCCCTCCCCCAGGCAAGGTTCATAACCACCAATGGGTCATGGTAGAGGTAGAGGCAAAGCATCTAGCTCGAGCGGTCCTCAGAACCGCATTTATGCGTTAGGAGGATGACAGGATCAGGAGTATTTGCCTGATGTTTTTACAGGTATATATTATCAGTCTCCTCATATGATGTATATGCACTGATTGACCAAGGTTCTACCTTATCATATGTTACTCCGTTGGTTGCTAGTAAGTTTGGAACAAAACCTGAATTGTTTAAAACTTTTGAGGTGTCTACACCTGTTGGGGACTCAGTGGTAGCTAAGCGAGTATATAGAGGTTGTATAATAGTAGTTCATAGTCGATCTATAGTAGCAGACCTAATTGAGTTAGATATGGTAGAATTTGATGTTATAATGGGTATGGATTGGTTGGCTTCTTGTCATGCCAACATTGATTGTAGATCAAAGATGGTCCGATTTCAATTTCCAAGGGAGACTATTTTGGAGTGGAAAAGTAATACGGCGTCACCGAGAGGTAAATTTATTTCCTATCTCAAGGCAAAGAAGATGATAAGAAAGGGCTGTATTTATCACTTAGTTCGGGTTCAGGATGTGGAAGTAGAGTCAGCAACCATCCAGTCCGCTGCTCTAGGATGTTTGGTACATTAGCTTAGGCGGGGTTGATTTCGGTTGCACCAGCTACTTCACAGACCATAGGAGGAGCGCAAACTCCCGCCGACCACACCTTAGAGCAGCGAGCTCACATTGGTTAGGTTCCGGGTGTGGTGCTGGCGTATCCAGATTTTCTAGTTCAGCCCGTGATTAGGGCTGCAA
>AWOL01S0043668.1:0-16394 GCA_000715115.1 Nicotiana otophora
GAGCTGTTTTTTGGAGTGATTTTTGGCTATTTTTTCCTCTGTTTTGAACTGATTTTTGCTGGGATTTTGATGTGGAAACAAAGCTGGTTTATGGACTATTTTCGGATCCGAATTTGAGTGAGAAAAGCAGTGTATTTTTTCCCCGTTTTTGGGTGGATTTGGACTGATTTTATGCATGTGGGAGGGGGACAAGCATGTGGGGACAAAAAATAATGGGGGGACAAAGCATGGGGGACAAGAATAATTGGGGGTTTAGACGTGGGGGACAAGACATGGGGGACAAACAATAAAGGGGGGACAAGACATGGGGGACAAAAATTAATGGGGGGGACAAGACATGGGGGACCGGTATGGTGGGGGCACGCGCGGAAAGACGGAAGCGGGATATATTCAAACACGGTAAAAAGTTAGGTGCTCACATTTACCATAAAATGCAATGTTATACTGGATGAAATCTTGATGCATCACAGCATATGATGATATATTTATATTATATAACATGTTTCTTATTCCATATTCATATTTGTCTACAAAAATACTTAATAATTTATTGGGTTAATCTTTTATATTAGTTACATAAAGTCTTGACTAATATTGCTTTCCTACAAAATATAGGTGAGGCCATCAACTGAAAACTTACATTCGGTTATTGACAATGGGAGGTTGTTCATCGTTTGCCTTAGGAAAAGGACATGTAGTTGTATAAGGTTTCAGTTAGATCAAATACCATGTCCGCATGCGTGGGCAGTGTTGAGGTCAAAAAGCTTGGAGGATGAAGATTACTGTTCTATGTACTACAACAATGAATACATGTTGAAAGCATACATCATTCTAATTTATCCTCTTCCAGATGAAAGTACATGGGCAATACCTGCAGAGGTATTAGAACAAGTTGTGTTGCCACCAATTGGAAATAAGATGCCTGGAAGACCTAAGAAGATGAGATACAATAAGGTTTCAGAATCACAAGCTAAGAGGCCAAAGCGTTCATGCGGACAATGTGGACGTGAGGGTCACAATAGGAGAACATGTAGAAATATACCTAATCACTACTGACTGGTCTTGTTCCAATAGATTATAAGAATTATTAGTTTAAATAAAAGGTAGGCTTTAAATATAAATGATAGATGTATATATCAAGTTTATTAATGATGAAATATTGTTCAGTTCAAGTGCAACTCAAGTTATTTAAATTTTGTACTTGTATATTCAATTTTTAATTTATTAGAGGTTGCATTTTCGCATGTATATCAGAATGTATCGTATAATTTTGCGGTCGAGATCAATACATTAATTTATATATGACATGTATATCATCATGTATATTATTGCATAGACATGTATACATTTTTCTAGCACATGATTTTGAACTATTTAATTATTTTATATGAAGTTGCTTTACTATGTTGTCATATTGAACACTGAATTTTATTGACACGGAAAGATATAACATTACTTAAGGATATACAAGGTAGAATATACATCTATGTTCTTGTTATACATACGACTATACAATATATACATTTAATTAGTCGTATAGCTATTAGATATACATATCAGGATATACATGTTAGTTCAATTAAATGTATACATGTATTTGTGCAATTAAGTATTGATATACATGGGCATAGAGATATACACAATATTGGTGTTGTTAGTTTATGGATATACATAACCTAATTTACAATATACATGTTATTTATAGCATGACACAAAATAGTTTAATTTTTAATTATAATAATTATTAAAAAAGATAGTTAATGTGTATTAGCTAGGGAAGAGAATTGCAAAATGGCCAACCTCCATTTCTGTTAATGATCAAAATCCGCGAAAGAAAAAAGAAGATAAGCAATTCACACAATTATGATTATGTTTACTCAATCTGTGCATTCTTATTATGCAGCTTTCCTTTCAAATTCCTAATTTTGGCATCTACTCGTGCTGTAAAACCGATATTTGTCTTATGTATTGCTTAATTTATAAATTATCGAGTGTTGACTCACATGTTAGAAAGGCATGAGCACGAGAAACAAAATTTAGATATATACATATAAATTTTTAAAAATAGAATAAACAGTAAACAAAATTACAATAATTGCATAAATATCGAAATACCCGTGTACATACTAGTAATTTCTTAATTTGACAAAAAAGCGAAAGGTACTTTTATCTTGCAAAAGATAAGTAATATATTGAAAATATTGTACCATAGTAAGCCACAAATAAAACACAAATGTCTTTACAGATCCCAAAATAATAGATAACTAAACTAAAGAATAAGACTAATTGTTCTTCAATATTACAGGAACATTTTTTCTGAAACTTCTTTTAGAAAACTTTGGCTCACTTTCAACTTCATTCTCTTGTTTGGTTCTGCCATAATCCCACAACAATATAGCAAGTCGTTTGCGATGTTGCTCTGCATCGAAGTCAACTGAAATTGGTCTTTGATGGATAAAATACTCATCAAAAGATGCTACATATACACCACACTGGAAAAACAAGTGAAGAGAAGTTAGAAGGATTCAACACCCTTTAATAATATATTATTATTTTAAGAAATAAAATAGATTGAACTTAACACATGCATGTTCTTGTTGTGGTAAATCATCAACCATGTGAATAGTTAATGGATCAACAAATGGCCTGTCTCTGTAGAATTCATTGGTCAAATTAATATCATGTCCTTTCCTGTAAAACCCTGTACTAGCCAAGAGAGAAGGATTAAGAAGAAACCATAAGAGAGTATTTATCGGAGAAAATGAGAGATTTGGAGGATTTGAAAAATATAAAATTTGGGAAAGATAAAGATTCCTGAGTCGAGAGTCCATTGGAAACTACCTCTCTATCCTCACAAGGTAGAGGTAAGATGTGCGTACATACTACCCTTCCCAGACCCCACGGTGTGGGATAATAATGGGCATACTGTTGTTGTTGGGAAGATAGAGAAGAATAACATTAAAGAAGGAGAGAGGGAGGATGTGTTGAACGTTACTTTTGATTTTGAATAAAAATAGATTTGGCTATGATATACCAATTAAAAGAAAGAAAAATTTAAAGTTGGGCTATAGAGTGCCAATATCTAAAACTAGTGCTTTTTTATGCCAATCCTCTAAATAAGTTGTTATACCATGTCATTTTGGTGTTTTCAAACATTTGTCTCCTGTTTCTTTGCTAGGGAATATTCTTAATACAATAGTCATTTATCATTTTTATATACAAAAATTAAATGTTAATCACGTTATACTATCCAAAAAAAAAAAGACTTATGCTTATTGCTCACTTTACATAACCCATTTGTTCTCATTTACAAAAATAAAATTAATAAAGTTGAAATATAACATGTATACTAATATACATACCGAAGCTTGGAATAATAACCTCATAATTACAATAATATATGTTGTATAAATCATGTATAAATTTTAATAAACTATGTATAAATTATATTATATAAATTATACACAATGTAAATCATGTATAAAATTATACCGAATAATATACCAAGTAAAAATCATGTATAGATTACTGTTATATTTTATTATAAATTCTTGAGGTATTGTGTATATTAATTGTGTATTATTAATGTTAATAATAGTAGATAATAATATACAAGGAATACATCTATACACAATATTATAATAGTATATAATTATGTATAAATGTGTATATATACAGTATAATGATGGTATTTAATAGTGTATAGGTTTACAATTATTTTATTATGTATTAGCATAATAATATTGAAGAACAAAGGTATCTTCGACAAATACAGTAATATTATTTGAAGAAGATGGCATAAATCAGCAAAATAGAAAATTCTTTGAGATTTTTCGTATATTTTTGTTTACGGAAAAAGAGAAAATTTGCAATATGTTTATACGGTATTAGTGAAGATTGAAATGTTTTCCTTAAACCTTGGGTGCTTGCATATTGGCTATTAAATAGGATGCCCCTTATAACGCTATTTAAGGGATTATAATTCTATTTTTTTTATAAATGTTATATCTGTAAAATCTACTATATTTGGAATAAACAAAAAATAGTATTAGTTACGAAAATAATTTTTATAAAGATATCATCTGTGTAAGAAAACTCTACTTGAAAAATATTACCATAAGTACAAGATAACCGTAAAAAGTCACAGCATAGAATATGACATTAAAGATTAAAGCATCAGTGTCATTAGATTTAAATATAAGGTTTTACGAATTGCAAAATTCTAAAACTATAATATAGTTTTGAAAAATCTCTTAAAAGATATAACATTCAAGTGAAATACTAATCTCATGATTTTTTTTTTCAAATCCAACAAAATTCAGACAAACATTCTTAACCATATAGTGTTGAAGTGGAATGATTTCTATATCTTTTCATGATACTATAAGTTCAAGCCCTCAAGATCCTTGGGTAATAGATAAAATTTTGTCATGCCAAACTAAAAAATTCATACCTCTTTAAATTTCCTCAAACATGCGTGATGATATTTTTTGAAAATAAAATTTAATTGTAAAAATATCGTAATTAATTGATAATGAAACTTCATCCGAATAAGTGGATATCTCGAAGCCTCAAGGAACTTTGCTAAATGGCAAGATTGAAGTATCAATATTCTTATTAAACTGTGAAGCAGAGTGAGAAAATCATTACATTTCAAGCTTCTAGATGCAATTCCACTTCTTTAAAAAAAAAAAAGAGAAGACACTAGCACAATTCATTTCTGTTTTTAGCATATGAAGGACCAAAAGGATTTGTCATATTATCATCCTTTTCCACCGTCTGGCTACTGAAAGCGACAAATGAAAAAGAGAATACATAAATTCTATGAATTGTTCTTAAGAAATGAAAAGGCCAAGTAAACGACCAACAATTAGCTTTGGTCCCATTAAAAAGCATGATTTATCTTCGCTAGCGTTTGACCATATATTTGATTGAATCTTGAAAATTGAATTTCTGAAATTGTGTTGAAAAATAATTTTTGAAAGTTGAAATTGTACTTAGACATGCATTTTATTTGAAAAATATTGAAGTTTTGTGAGTAAAAGAAAAATTTTCACCCAAAAACTACCCTAAACCAGTTTTTGGGAACTTGAAAATTTTTGATTTTTTTTTTCCCAAAACATGATCATATTTCATAAATGATATCTGGCCAAAAGCATGTATTTTTATATATGAATTGCCCAGTATTTTGCTATATTCTTGTTGGTGTGTAATTGCAATGAGTTAAGCTAATTTATGGTGTTTATATGTGTAGGAATCAATTTGGGAGTCAAATGGAATGAATGCGTATGAGTTGGAGCTAAAAAAGGAAGAAAATAGACAAGTGTCGAATTCTAGCATCCAGGTAGCGTGACGTGCTACATGTGGCACTAGAAACAAAAGACCAGAATTTTCAAGCGTCCAGGCTAGCGCGACGCGCTGCCTAGGGCGTCCAATCTCGAAAATTATCCTGTTTCAACTTGGAGAAGATCTTTTGGGTCCTAGATTCCCCTAACTCGTATAAAAAGGATTCTAAGCCTTATTTGGAGGATATCTAACATATTTTGGGAGGAGAACATGCCACTTTGGAGGCAGAGAACACAAACCGAGGGAACTTCTAACTAGTTTTTCTTATCTTCTTTTCCTTTAACTTTATAGCTCATTAGTTATAGAGTTTTGGGGTGCTACATGAACGTTGTAGTTTGAAGCTTGAATTGTTCTTATTATTTTATCATATTGATTTATTAATTCAATCATGCGCTTAAGTATTTGATTGCTTGATCACCAATTAAATACTATCTACAAATCTAGGATTGAACTCAGGAGAAGGAATTTTAGATTGCATAGAGGATTGAATAGAGCAAGCTCTTGAACATGAATTACGGGAAACCGATTTGCGGTTAGGATAAGGATATACCTAATCGTCTTGCTTGGTTACTATACGGAAATTATTAACGTGTTCTTGTTAATCCTAATTCCATAGGAATATATGCGTTAGATTAGCTTGAATAAGCGAGCAGTATTTCGGGAGAATACTACGAGTAATATTAACCATGTCAATTAATAAACTAAATAAATTAATTAGATAATTTAAGTGGAAGATTCAACAAAATATTTTCTCTGTGAATTCGTATCTAATCTTGCCGAGTTGTTTTCTTTGATCTCCTAGTTTACGACTCTAGATTAGTTATATTTAATAAGTACACTTTAAAAAATCGTTGGAATAGATTAATTATTTTAGTTTAATTTAATTGATAGTTAATCATAAGTTCTCGTGGGAACGATACTCAACTTATCACTTTAGTATTTGTCGACCACGTATGCTTGCGTGTACGTTTGAGAGCAATAATAAACAAATAATATTTTATTTTTTTTTAAAAAAAATGAAGCCAAAATCTATAACCAAACTAAATATTGGTAATTTTGACACAGCGCCAAAAATTGCACAAAATGACCTTGTCAAATGTCAAATAAACTAATCTTTCAAAAATCAGCTATGGGAACCTTTTCTTCCTCTGAGTAATTTTTATGAATATTAAAGCATCTTCTATGGCCACTTGATTAAAAAAAATCAATGTGCGGTCCCAAGTCCCAACGTCTAAGCATTAAAAATATCATTACGAAAAGAAAAGATAAAAAGATTTTTTACAAAGGAAGAGAAGAACATTAAGATCCAATTTCTATTTTAAAAATCATTTTTGGGGGTGTTCACAAAATATTGATATTAAATAATAAATATTCCTTTTTAGGCACTCTACAATTACTCAAAATTCAAAAAGTAGAGGCCTAGTGGGTTTTTTCCTGTGACGTTTTATGGGGAAATCGGTTCCTTCGCCAAATAGAATCCAAGATTTTGCCAGAATTATCAGCAGCTCCAATAACAGAATCCACGGCCCGACCCAGGTTAAACCACCCGCATCCAGAATTAGGTCACTTCCATCCGCAAAGTCCAGGGCGGTGGTCGGCGGCGATTCATCGGAGCGGCGGCTAAAGTTGAAGACGAAGAACATGGAAGAAGCAAGCTCTAACTCCAATTCGAATACTTCTTCGTCAAACCAACAGCGGCAACGGGTACCCCTTGCTGACGTGGTGGCTGACTGTGTGAAGCGGTGGTTCCAGGACACTCTCAAGGAGGCTAAAGCCGGTGACATTAGCATGCAGGTCCTTGTTGGTCAGATGTATTATAGTGGCTATGGTATTTCCAGAGATGCACAGAAGGTGATTGATTTTTTGCTTCCGTTGATTTTGTTTTTTGGGTTGTCTTAGTTCTCTATATAGTGCTCGTATTTTTCTTAGAATCTAGAAACTTAGTGATGTATAAATAACCTAATTTAGAGATTCATGCTTTCTATTGACAAGAGAAAACCCCATAAAACATATTGTTGGAGAGCATTCTGAACTTAGAATTGCATTTAACTTTTATTTGTTTTGATGAGGATGGTGTCCGGGCCACTTGCATGCAACTTGACTATTCCAGTACCTGCTATCTATCACTAGTACAAGTACAAAACAAAATAGAGTAAGCTTGTCCCAGGTTCACTAAAAGAATTCCTTTGTAGCACAGGTAGCAGGTAACTCTGTCTACCAAGACTTACATAGATAGGAAGAAATTACCTAGTATTTTTTGTCTGCGTGGAGTTTACAATTGAACATTTGACACTCTTTGTGCTTACATAGAGTGAAGTTGAACTGTTGAACTTTGGGAAAAACGGCTGAGAACAAATGTTTATCATTGTCAAGCACATGAAATATCTTCAAATTTGAAATTCAAGCATGTTTTTGCCTTGTAATACGAGAAGATACACATAATTAAGAGAATGTGTCCACCATGTGAAGACAACAATGGAACTGAACTCGAACTCTTTAATAATTCAAGGAAAAAAAAGAAAAGAAACTACAGTGTGCCTGCTCAGTTCAAGTGCTTATTTTCTTCTTAATCAAGATACACAATAATTATGAGGATTTACCATCATGTATGTGCGTAATTATCTTATCTCTTATTCAAGAAGTGAAAAACCAGAGTGTGCCCGCTCAATTTCGTCTATTCTCACTAAAAGTAGCTCAAAATTTTCAAAGTAAAAAAGAAAATAGCACCAATCTTTCATCTGCCCAGAATTAGAGTTCTAGGTATGTTTGAAAGATTGACAGTTCTTCGGTTTTCTCTCTCTATTTGTTGTGTCTGAGGATGTGGGAAATGCTTCTACCGATTGATCCATTTGGGTACAGGGAAGAGCTTGGATTAACCGAGCTTCAAAGAGTCGGTCATCAGCGTGGAAAGTGAGTGATAAACGCCCAGGTATGTAGACGTTGGGTTTACTGCTTATATTGGTTTGGCATTGTTGTATATTAGTCCAATTAGGTGTTCATCTTTTTCCTATCTTTTTTTTTCCTTTTTAGGCTATAATGCTAGTGATTCTGATTCTGATGATACTGTGGAGGACGCAAAGTAAAATTGAAGCACTTTTCACGGGTAAAACAAGCTATAGCATCGTAAGTTACAATTGCGTTAATTTCTTTCACCCTTGTTGTGCAAACTTTTGAGGTTACGGTCTTGTTCTACTTTATTTCTTAGTTGATTGAAAATTACTGCACTTGCTAGGATGTCGAATCTCATGTGGTGTATTACAATGTCACTCTAACTAGATTACTTGATATTTGATAATTTCTTTAGCATAAAGCATTTCTGTCACATTATGGATCGTCTAAAGACCATACACTTGAACTTTTATCATTTGTATAACATATGGCAATGATTTGAGGGTCTTTATAGCGTACATGGGGTTGATGTACATGTTATTTTTTGGGGTATATATTAAGATATTTTGTTAATATTGAACTAAGATTGTGTCAAAATTACGATCAGTTGTAAATACATCAGAACTCTAGTACGGGATTTCTTTTTGCACCATAAGTATAAATGGAAGAAAAAAGAATATTTAACCCTCCTTACGTACTTTTCATACCTTAATATATATATATATATATATATATATATATATATATATTCTGCCATTTTTTTTCTCGCCAAAATCAGCCAAAAAAATGCAGAAGAAGCTATATTCCGAGCTTATTTCTTTCTGGTGTTCAGCTTTCTTGTCCAACTTACAGCAGCTTCTGCCACTGTCGTAGGTTATACCAATGATACATTAAATATTGAATAAATTCCATTGTAAAATTGCAATATATCTGCTGATGACCTCCACTTACTTTTATACGAGCAACACAAACTGAATATGATGCAACCCCCCCCCCCCCCCCCCCCAAAAAAAAATAAGATATTTGCGGTCGAGATAGCACCCAAGCTTCTCTCCTTATTAATCGGTGGGCGTAAATTCTTTTGTTAGTCGCGATTGAGAATAAAGTTGAAAACTTTTCTTTAGGGCCAATCTCCACGCTAGATGTCAGACCAAAATTGCATACAGTTGCTATTACCCACCATGAAGCCAAATGACCTTAGAGAAACTCTTTCTTCCCTTTATGATTCCTTCCCACAAGCATGTCCTGTATGTTGCATGAGAACAAAACCTTCCTCCACATGGCATCTTCCAAGCATGCAAATCTCCATAGCTATTTTCTCATCAGAGTTTGGTCTAATATGTTCTTTGCAGATGCCCATCGTCCTGCTTTAATTGGAGCTATGATCTTATTTTACCCTACAAATGCCATCTCCTTTCTCCATAAGCTCCACTGCGGAAAAAGTCCTTTTGTAGTTTTTCAATCCTCATGCTAATCAATGCTTGAACAATGATATGAAGCATGTGGGGACACTTATAAGTGCCGCCTTTACAAGAATTTTCTAGCTGCCCTCAAACAAGAATTGTCTATTCTATCCTTCCAATCTCTTTCAATCCTCTGTATCATGGTAGTCTCAGTTCAGTGTCCTTAAAATTTCCTTCTAGAAATAGGCCCATGTATGTAGCTGAAATGTTAGCCAACTCATACCACAAGCTGATGCTAATTCTAGAATGCTTTGTACTTCTCCAATCAGTAATAATTCCGAGTTTCCCAGGTTTACGTGTAGTCCAGATACAATTTCAAACCAAATCATGTGCTGCACAAGAATCGTACTTGTCTTGTCTGTGCTTCGGAAGATGGACGATGCCGCTATAAAAGACTGAAATAGAGATGTCGTCATCTTCCTCCATTGCTTACCTCACAGTCGCTCAAGAAACCTCTAGCTATGGTTGTTCCACCAAACTACCAATGATGTCAATAGGTCTACTACCTGTACTCAATCAGTCAATAAATGTATATATCTCGATTGCCAAGTAGCTATATGAATCCTCTATATTCATTCCGCTTTACTTACAATATTTAATTTCAAACTGTATAATTTGTTTTCTAAAGCTATTTGGGTTTTCTAAATTTAGAAATTCTCTAAACTCACACTCATCCCTACACAAACAAGTCTAAACCAGAATAAAATCTCTGATTGTTACTATTTGATGCTATTTTTTCTCCTCTTTTTCCTTATTGTCTTTTGTCTCCCTTGTTTTTCTTTCTCCCCCCTCTTTCTTCTTCTTCTTCTTCTTCTACTTCCCTTTTCTTCCTATCCACCTTTTCTTGAGCTTCTATCAGAAACAACCTCTCTACCTCTCCAGGTAGGGGTAAGATTTGCGTACACACTACCCTCCCCATACCCCACCTGTGGGATTATACTGGGTTTGTTGTTGTTGTTGTATATCTGATCTAATGCAAGCTAGAAATCTTCACAACGGATATTCAAAATATTTCCACCTCTTCTATTTTCCCCGAAGGCCATTCGGAGAAAGACATATATAGTTCACATGGTCATAGAACATTTTGATAACCCTGGTTTATCACATCTCAATGTCTAGCCTATTGTCTCATTAGCAAGCATACTTGCATCCAAAATCTCTCCCCTCAAACAAAAGCATTCTGATTTTTAGATGTGAGCTTATAATATGAGACCTTTACTGACAACACCTTTGCTATAATCTTTTACATCCCTACAAAGTCAAAGTAAAAAATCTTTAATATCCATTGCCCTCCCCCCTCTCTAATCATGATTATGTATGAGTAACTAAAGCTTCGTTCAAAGAACACACATTGGTAGAAGTGATCCATGCACTTCATTGCATCATTTCTTGTCACGTCCCAATCATGTTGAGAAAATGTTTTAGTGAGACCATTCGGTCCAAGTGCTTTATCATTCGGGGCTCGAGCAACTTTCTATAGCTTGTTAGACATTATCAAAGCTCAGAAGTTTTCTTAAGCTCTACCTTTTGTTCATTGCTAATACCTAAGTTGCTCCCACTCTTCACTTTCGGTGCCGCACCTGTGTCAGCATGACACCAATGCTGGTGTGGGTGTGGGATCTGTATCGGATTTAGTCAATCTATTTTGGGTACTTTGACCAAAAGCTAGGGAGAAATTCGAGACAAGATACTGTTTGATTCTTGAAATCAAAACCAAATTTAGGGTAGCTTTGATGTGAGTATTGCGTGGAAGGCCTTGAATGGATCCTGCAAGAACCAGTTCTTGCTTCTTTTGTTTCTTTTTTTTTTTAAGGGAGAGGAGTAGAGAGCTCTATGACGGGGATTGGGGAAAGTTCAAGAGTAATAGAGTTCTTAAATGAGGCTTAATATTGGAGTTTACCTGTTAAAAAATATTGTATCCTTTGATCTCCCCTATAAGAAAATCAATGTAGTGAAAGCTTGACACATTTGCTAAGTCTTCAAGAGCTTCATTCCTATAAGAATTAGAGTTCCAGTCCAAAAGTATAAAAATCAATTTTCAATTGTGAATGAAAGATAACTGTACAAAAGTTATGTCTTATAATATTTTTAAGTCTCATGATTTAGGCATATTTTTATAATGCTATTTCTAGATATTTAAATTATTTTTAGCCAAATACCCGCACATGTATTTGAACCTAGATCCGTACCCCTGGTCTGAAAATTTAGATCATGAAGGTTCCGACCTCAAGATCCGCACCCATAACACGCATCGGAGTCCGAGCAACTTAGGCTAATACTCTGCAATTCAACACCTCCATGATGGGCCTCAAGATTTACTTTTCCTGATTTAGTGTTTGTAATTTGTAAATATTGTAGAAATTTCCCCCTAACTTCATTATCCCCGGGAGCTCCTGTCCATTGATTTAAATTTATATATTTTCAAGGAAGCTATATCTTTTACTTTTATGAGCTCTAGGCGTACGACATAAGAACTTGATTTTCCTTTAAAAGTTCAGTGCAATCTCCTTTTTTCAACCAATTTTTGCGGGAATAGTTTCCACCATATCTCATGTGAGTAACAACTTCCTATAAGTATTTTTTTAAAGTTCTTTTCTTTCTAAGCAGTGGAATAGAATAACCCGGCTGAAGCAGTGTTGTGAAGAGCGTGAAGCGAGAAAAGCGACAACCCCTTTCTGCAAGCGTGAAGCGAAGCGCTCGCTTTTTTGAAGTGAAGCGGAATTAAGAAAAATATTAAAATAAATACTGCATAGACAACACATGTTACACATGTAACTGCCAATACTAAAAATATTGGCAGTGAGACTAAGAACAAAAGATGAAAAATTGAAGGAAAAAACAAATGGAAACATTTCGCTGCAATTTTAAGGGCTGAAACGAAAATAAGAAGAAGAAGAGAACGAGAAAAAGAAGAACTGAAGGGGAAAAAAAAATTGGCAGCATTTCGCTGCTATTTTAAGCACTAAGAAGTAGAAAAAGAAGAAGAAGCGGACGCTTCTCGCTTTTTTGGCAAAAGTGGGCGCTTCAACCTACCTGGCGGCTGGCGCTGAAGCGAGCGCTTTTCACAACACTAGGCTGAAGCGTAATGATCTTACGTCTGTAATGCATTTTATGTCCCATAATAGGTCCCATTCTTATACTCTTTTCTGGAAGTACCTATTCCAAAAGCTCGGTGAATTTGCATGAAATCTATTATTCGTCTTCAACTTGGTGAGTTTCAATAAATCTGTAACTAGAAAAATAAATTGTTTTTTCCCCAAAAGTATTTCTTTTATTAATTCTGTATTGGAGAAAGGAATTATTTTTTTTGCCTGATCTTGTCATCCTAAGTCTTCCCATTATTCTCTTCTTTCCGTTTCAGATTGTTCAATTCCTTTGAACAATTTTTCAATGTTTGTCTAAACTTGCGAACAACTTTTTGTACATTTTTAATTCCTTAATGCTCTCAGGCCTTAGCTTCTTGAAGCTTGGTTCTCCTTCAACAGAATAACTATCCCTTTACTCTTTAACCATCATTTTGAAGTTTTGTTGCTCTAATGTTGTATTTTAGGATCTGAAATATGGAAGCCCTCTGTGTATCCTGTTCTCTAATAAAAATGGCCAATCTCAGATATTGGTTTAGGCAACTCAAGAAGCTGCCCTATTCATCCGTGTGAATTTACGAATCTCTCTTCCCACTTAGTTTTGTATCAAATGTCTTTCTGGTCTTTCTATTATGGAAACTCTTGTCCTATTCATGCACATGAACTTTTTTCGTGATAAAGGTATAATCACGGCTCCACTAGTAAAAAGGTAATCTTAGAAATCCTCTATGACCTCCCTGGTATTATAAGAAATCCTCCGTGATCTCCCTGGTAATTTTATTTTATCTTTTTTTAAACGGTGGTGGTGTCCTAGCCATTTTGCTCGCACCTCGACTATCACCATGTACCTGTTATCTTCTATCAGCACATGTAACAAGTAACTTTACCACTAAAGCTTAATTAGATCGGAAGAATTCAACTAGTGTTTTCTCCCTTAATTTTCATTCTACTTTATTTATCGCTTGGTCACACCCAGTGTTTTAAAAGGCATTTTCGGGGCTAGTCCTGGGGCGAACCTTAGGGTGAGGCGCACAAAAAATACTGCGAGGCGATGGTGGGGGGCAAAAGTCTCAGGAGTCGTACGTCCAGCAATTCGGGGCGTACGCTCGGGCATTGAGGCGCGTTTTTGTAGTGAGGCGCGCCCAAGAGACTTTTCAAATTAAAACAAAATTTGCTGAATAAGTCCTTAAAAATATAATGCCCAAATTCTCTAAAATCCGCTTGTAATTACTCAAAAGTTTTAAAAAGGAACTGAAACATTAAAGTTAAAAGTCAAGACCTTTTTTTATTGCTAGAACCCCTAATTTATGGTCTTTCCCTATTCTTTATCTTGTCCGCTAGTCTGCTACTATCTCCCAAAAACAACGAACAATCAATTTTTTTATGCAAATACAAAGAAAACCCATTCTCTTCCATAGCAACAAGTTCAAATTGCAGGTTCGTCGTCCTTTTTGTTCGTCCACGTAGAGAACTTTATTCTTTCAACTCAAGTTACTTGCGCTTGTAAGTGGCATATAATGGATTGTTTTGACTAGTTTTTTGTGGGATGGAGCATATCTATATATATTTTTTACTTATTTATAGTTTTCTTTATTTATATATATTTTTTACTTATGTATAATTGTTTTTAATTTTTATGCAATTTTACCTATTTAAGAATATTTACTGTATTTATATTATTTTAAAAAATATTAAAAATTAAATACCTATGGGCTTACGCCCCGTGCCTCGGAGCTTACGCTTCGCTGAGGCATATGCAAAACGCCTCGCCTTAGGCCCACGCTTTTTAAAATACTGGTCACACCCTTCGGTGCCCTCCTTGAACATTCTATCAGAGTGCAATTGCTCGTCGATGCAATTGCATTAAAATTCCGAGCTATTTGCCTTGTATTGCATTGAGTTGCTGACTCCATGGCCTATTTGGTTCTAAACTATAGGTTCTTATGTATATCCAGTTGTACTTGATTTAAAAAAAAATGGTATATCCAGTTGTAGCAATGAAGGATTTAGCTGACTTTGTTGCGCAACATAGTGCTAAATGCCTATTACATAAGCAATTGGGTTTAGGTGAGAGGGACTAGTAGGTATTAGCGAGACAAGTGGTAACAGTTTGCTGTGTGCACTGCATGTCGAAAACTTAGGTTGAGAGTTAGGCATAGATGCAGTTTCTGATACTGATCTTGTCCCAATTTTCGAAAAAGGGGTTTCTTCAGATCCACAATGACAAATATTTGAAACAAGAAAGTTTGGGTACTAGTTCTGCATGCATGTAAATCTATTATTTTCTGGGTCTATATTAGAATTAATAGTTATATATTCTTGTATGGTTTAAAAATTTCTATCTAACGGAAACAAATGGACTGTAACTAAATTGAAAGATATGTAGATCACCATAGGAAAAGACATGTGAATTTTTATATTTCCTTTGTTTCTGCTGATATCTTTTTAAAAAAAAAAATCCCCCCACCCCTTCTATGAACTAGTATTATCAGCATAAACAAGGTAATAGAAAGATATGTAGATCACCATAGGAAAAGACATGTGAATTTTTATATTTCCTTTGTTTCTGCTGATATCTTTTTTAAAAAAAAAATCCCCCCACCCCTTCTATGAACTAGTATTATCAGCATAAACAAGGTAATATTCTTCTTGAGCCTTTAAGCTAAAGGGTTAACCATTGAGCGCTCAGATTTGGAGATCTGTCAGAAGCTTTTGGCATTTGAATCTCTAGCTTATGAGGGACCTGCCTAATATAGTAACTGTTTCCTAATGGCGTCTCATGGAAGTGAATGATTGAAGGTTAAAATATTTATCAAGGGCCTGGAGAGGTGAAACTTATGGCACCGCAACTAAATAACTATTCCTTCTGCTCCAAAATAGACCCAAAAGAAAATCATAGATTTGCATGTATCGGCAAAAACTTCCATTATCTGCAAGTGGAAATTGGAGTTGTAATATGTTTGCTTCTCGTGGACTGCTAAAGTGGAGGAAGTTTCTGCTCTCCTTTTCCCTAAAAAGAACAGTAAAATAGATCTCATATCGGTTTCTAGAAGGGAAAAGGAAACTAAGCATTACTTATAATTGTATTTGATATAAACTAGGCCCTTCTAACCTTGATTGATGTCAAGGTAACAGGAAGCAGAATATAAAGTTGCTTGAAAGGCATTTAAGATGGCACTTTTTCCACAGAAGAGTGAACAAACTTGACTATTTTGTCCTCCTAATGGCAATCTATTTTTTAGTGTGGCTACTTTTTGCTCCACCATTTGGGACTTTTTTTTTGGTTCTGCCAAAGTAAGAGATAATATTTGCTCATTCGCAATTTTAGTTAAGTCTTCACTAGTTTCTCCTTGTCTTTTTACGCATTTTATGCATTTCCATTTTGGTTCACTCATTGGTTCAATACATGGAGTAGGTTTTGATTTTTGGGCATTTACGAGATTGTTTCTTACCAAGTAAAACGTGAGCCAATGTGCTTATTTTTAGGAAGCAAAGTGTGCAGGATATGACGACAGAAATACAACTATTGCCTGCAATTCTTTAGAGTGCTAGGAAAACCAACTTTTTGTCAGCTATATAACCTCTTTTCTTTAGTGGTTGTCTTTTTTTTTTT